>JAYEPQ010000003.1:29947935-29982935 GCA_036321105.1 Dracaena cambodiana | reverse complement strand
CGGACTGGAAGTCCAAATAAAGTTTTGTTTGTGCAGACTAGAAGTCTGGACAGCAGTCCACTGTCTGGACCTCTAGTCCGGACAGTTATTATTTTGTTCGGGGTGTACACCCCAAACAATAGATTAAAAACTCTGGATGTAAATTGGTTATCATTATCAACTTAAGCTAAAATATAATAAGTTATTTAACATATAATAACTTCAATTCTTACTGAAATAACTTCAAGTTAATCTAGATATCTTCAAATCATAATAATATCCATAAAAAAATAAATACAAAAGAAGTTCATTACAAAGTTTACGATGATTCCAAAAGAAGTTCATTTTTTATATATTATTTCCTAAGAAATCACACAAAAGAGGAATTTTTGAGTTGTATCGCACTAAAAAAAAAATGGAGAATACAAACCATGAAACATAATAAAAACTATAAAAAAGCAAATACATAATACGTTCATCACAAGGTTTACGATGGTTACAAAACAGGAAACATTTGCATTCCGTTGCTCCTAAACTTTATACATGATTTTATTGCCTTCATGTCTTCCTATGGGGTGGCGCTGGTTTGAGTTGTTCTGATAATATCGGATGCATTTGGCATGACTTATTTCTCGGGTTGCACTCAAGCCATAATGACAAACACCATTAGAATACCATTACAACCCTAACCCTAAAAGAAAATGATCAAATGTATACAAGTCTCCGAGCATTTTGACGCCGCAATGGAATACTAGTATATCGATGAGTCTTTGTGAATATGCCAGATCCTCAGCAATAGAAGACTTCACTGATGTCGATATCTTAACCCCTACAAGTGGATAATCATAAATATTTAGCATAAAACTATACAAATATAAAAAAAAAATACTAAAATCCAAATTTTTGTATTTATATAGAGTTAAGTAATAGTTTTCTTTTGTACCTTTTGTTTTTCTTGTACTAATTAGTTTGCTCTTAGTAGCATACATAACTACTATATATGTAAGTTAACTATTTCATTAATCGCTTTTCAATGAAATACAGGAGAATACAATCTCACCACGGTTACTTCTGTTATTTAATTAATAGTTGTGTACTTAAATTCTCTAATTCATCTACAATAATTAGTTCAATTTGCTGCTTAATTTAGTAATTCTTCGTGTCTCACTTACTACAATATCACATCTCCAGAAACTGTAGTCCAACTATTCTTGACCTTTATTAATATCTAACTTGCAAACTCAAATACACTTGCATACAGTCTTTTCAGAATACAATTATCACAAACCTCCATGTGCACACCAACTGCTTGACCAAATCCTTTAGGAGAAACAAACAAACAAAAATAAGATTAAAAAGCTCAAATTTTTGCCACCTTTATTAATCTTATTTTAACTAGAATTCTTTAAATAATACAAACTAATTAGCTAATGCTGTTTTCTAATACAGTCGTGCTTCATGTCAAAACCAAAATTCTATTGTATTCTGCACAGAAACCACCTTTAAATCAAGCAGTTCTCAAATAAACTCTTAATGCTTACAAATTGTTCAACAAAATGTCCTACACATGAGAAATCCAAAAAAAAATAAAAAAAAAAAGAATGAGAGATGGAGAAGAAAATTATCACTTTTGTAGTAGGAAAGCTCATCCAGAGCTCCTCTTCGCGGAACATCTGCTCGGTCACGCTCGAGGATCTTCTCCCATATGACCTGGGCAGGGGTGACGGTGGTGTCGATGACGTTGACAGTGATATGCGACAGCTATTCATCGGTGCGCCGATGCTAAACCCTAGTCCCAGAATCCGAGAGTTCAGAGGAGGCGAAGAAGGAAAGAGAAGAGCAGTTTAGAAAAGGAAAAAGAAGGATTAGTGAAGAAATTTTGAGTGTGCTTATTAGAAAAAACTCTCTCATTTCAGAAAAGAGGATGGGTTAACTAGGAAAACTTGGCTAACTGGAAAAAACGGTGTGCCCCTCTGGAAACTCCCCTATATGACCGTGTACGGGTCCGTCTCCGGCTCCGGATCCGGATCCGGATCCGGGTCCAAAACCCTGACCAGCTCAAAAACCCCAATTTATACACAGTCACCTCTCTGGGGAAATTCTATTTGCACACTGAAAATTACTCTTGATGCACTGTTTTAAAATTTACAAATAATTACAAGTTTACCATTATTTTTTTAGGCTAAATTGCCCTTATAAATTCAAATATAAAACTTATTAAAAATCTCCTGCACTGTCGCAAACGCACCCACTCTTCCACCCACCACCACTATCGCTGCCTAATCTCTCTTCCCCCGGCCCCAAATGGCACCAAGATCCTGGTGGTGGGGTCCACCGGCAACATCGGCCGCTTCGTGGCCCGCGAGCTCGCCGCCCTCGGCTACAACGTAGTCGTCCGCGACCAACGACCGCTCCCAAACCCTAGCCGACCTCTCCCCCTCCTCCACCGTCATCTTCTCCGACGTCACCGAAATCATTTGTGCACAGGAAAATTTCCGTCTTCTCCTATTTCTCCGATTTCACCGAAATCATTTGTGCCCAGGAAAATTTCCGCCGTCTCCGATTTTTTCTGGGCGGTGCTTGCCCAGGAAAACTCTAGTCGACTTCTCCGATTTCGGTGACACCGTCGCAGAGCAAGAAGGGTAAAGATCAGATGACTTTCGGCGGCGGAGGAAATAATTTGTGCCCAGCACCACATGCAGCATTGGAAAATTCTGTCGAAGGAGGTTAAAGAGAGTGAAGGGTAAAATTGGAAAATAATTTGTGCGCTGAGAGTAAATTGCTTATATTTCAAAACAGAAGTCTGGTGCAAAGAGTAATCAGGACGTGAAGAGTAAATAGCAGGGTGCAAATAGAATTTCTCACCTCTCTGGTATCTCTTCTCTCTCTCATTTCTCTCTCTACCCCCACATCCACGCCCCCCTTTCCCCCCCAAAAAACAAAAAAACATCGCCATGGCCATTATCCTCAGAACTCGAAGACCGCTGCTCTCCTTCCCTTTCCTCGCTCTCGCTTACTCCTCCTGCAAACAAAAACCCCACGCTCTCCCTCTCGTCAAACCCCCAACCGCCAAAAGGATCCCCTCCGCCGTCTGCGCCCACGGCAAAACCTGGGATGATCCCTACCGCTGGATGTCCAACACCGACGACCCTGATCTAATTGACTATCTCACTAAAGAGAACTCCTACGCCGAGGCCTTCATGGCCGACACCATGGATCACCGGAGGAGACTGGTGGATGAGTTGAAGGGCCGGATGCCGGCGAGAGTCACCACTCCGCCTGAGAGCTGGGGCGACTGGTATTGCCTCGGAACCCTGGTTATTTGATCTTGTGTCGGTTCTGTTTCTCTGCAGTTTGGAGTTTTTGGGAAATGGGTTTTGCTTCAAAGTTGAGTCTTGGTGATGGTTTGAATCTGCTCGGAGTAATGTAGATGACAATGGTGGTGTCTGGGTAAAATTTGTAAAACGAATAGCGGAATGTCAACTAGCGGCATGTATTACACTATCATAATGGGTGTCACTTCTCAGGGAAAGTTTATATGCACCCATCAATATTCTGAGTAATTCGACTTTCTAAGTACCCGTAAAAAAATAAAAGTTCTTCCCAAATACAACCAACTATATTTACAATTTACTCTTATTTTTTATTTTTTCTTTATTTTTTCTCTCTACTTTCCTTTCTCTATCCTTTCACTGTTGCTGCACCTGACAGATCCTGCAGCCACCTCTTCACCAGTAGTCCCATCCCGTTGCCAGCCTACTCGACAGTGGCCTGACTGTCCCCACTCCTCCCGAAACCCTAGCCCCAAGATTCAAAAGTCTAGCCCCCTTACCAAAACTTAGCCTCCTCTCAAAATCCTAACCACCTCTGCCAAAAAATAAAATTTTTAACTACTTCTAATCTAATTCTTGAATTCCTTTTTTTTTTTATTTGATTATTGGGAATCATTAGGGTATGAATTTTTTTTATTTCTGGAGAATGAGAATTATTAGGTTTTTAATTTTGAAAAGATTAAGACGGAAGCATAATAAAAGAAAGGGGAAAGGCAAATTTGTAATAAAATTGAAGAAAATGAGAAAAAAAAATTATCAATTGATTACAATGACAAATTTATAATAAAATTAATTTTTCAATTGGGGGTACTTAGAAAATTGGTGGTTGCATCTAGAATTTCCCCACTTTTTAATTTGAAAAACAATCATATTTGAAAGACAAATTTGCCTTTGGCATTATAAATTAAGGGGCTTGGTTTATGTCCATGTATCCAAATTAGAGGCTTGTTGTATGTGCATACCTACATGCATACATACTACATTTCATTGACATGTCCATGCATCCAATTTTCTAGACAAATATATCTAATAAAATTAATATACTTTTAACATACAATGTTCTTATGTATGCTTAAAGGTACAGCCAATTCTTACATTTTATAACTTTCCAAAAAGATAGGACTTTGCTCTTTGACTCTCTATAGGATAACTCATTATAATTCATTGCTTTGTAGTAATGTACCTAAAACCTATCGTATTCTCTAGAATTCTTTAGTTTGAAAATCTCAACTAAATTATAATCTATGATATATGAATGAAACTAAACAAGCTTCTTAGACTTGTAAACTAGAAAGTGAAAGAGAAGTGTCCTTGAATTTTTCTAACTTAAAAATATATATTGTGAAATTAAGCACATGTCTAAAAACCTAGAAGTGCCTGGCACATGTCTATGGAGTGTTCAAGAAGTGCCAATGTCCGACATGGGTATAACTTCATGATAGAAGTGTCTGTGCTATGTAGACTGTAGAGTTTATCAAAGTAATGATAGATGAAGGGTGTTTCTAAATTTACCCTTCATTTTTATTATGAGTAATATGCTTTTCGGTACCTTCTGCATATGGAATCTCATGCCAACATTTTTAGCATAAATACTTTTTCAACAATGAATATCATATGTGGTTATGTCATTGTGTCACCACTGAATGTTGGAGAAGGCTGATCCATATTCTGAAGTTCTTTACAAGGGTATTATGGTCGTAGGCTTTTGGTTCCTTGGCCACTGGGAGCATTGGCTGTGTAGATGTCTAAAAGATCCAATCAGTCTCTAAAATGTTAGATGCACACTGAATGGTTATTGAACAAATGATGAGCAGTTTCACGGAAACAATCAATTGTTCTAGGCTTTTAATATATAGTAACAGCTTTTCTTTGAACTGTAAGAATCTTGAGGGCATGTAACAACTTCTTATCTAATAGCTTTGTGTTAAAGATGAAGTAAATCTGATTTCTTTTATTTTTAGCTTATGTTCTTATATTCACTAGGCATTCTCATTTGTAGATAATTTATCATACATTTTTTTCCTGATTCAGGTTATACTATCAGTATATCCCAGAGGGCAAGGAGTTTCCAATCTTGTGTAGGAGGGCGAAACGTCCAGAGGGATTTGCAAATACAGTTCTCAATTATTTGAAAGGCATTGGAGAGGAAAAAATATTGCTTGACTGGAATGAAATAGCAGAAAATTTTGGTATGCATTTTTACACGTGTTGCTTTCATCTTCTTGTTTATATTCTTATTGTAAATGCATTCATGATACTTGTATGTCTTGAATTTGAATGGAAGAGTTTTCTCTGTTAGCTATTTTGATGTTGTATTTTCAATAGGGGGATGCCTTTCTTATTATATTTTACCTGTTACATCATGTGGGACAAGTGCATCAGAGCTTTCAGGGATGCTAAATATTTTTATATGGTTTGAATGAGTCTGGAAAATAATTTTATTTCATTTAGCTGTACTAAATCCTTCTGTTTTTCATAATTTTTTGCATTCTATCAGAGAATTTAACTCTCTGATTTTGATTGGAATATGTCTCGTCATTTCTATTTTGAACAGGACTTATTCAAGTTTATTTGTGTAACAGAATAACTATTTTTCTGCGTTTAACACGATTAAAATAACGTCTAAATCCTAATAAAGTGTGATTTCATCAGTTTATCCACTTTTTGTGTGTGGTGTGGTCTGTGATATTTTGTTTGGAGTCTTTGTTCAATCTAGTAATAATTAATTAGATTTTACGTTTAAGTTCACATTAAGGTGATTTTATGAATTAGAACATGTGTTACTGGAAGTTTTGTGTTTCATTCTTTTTTTAAGTATTCTAAAACCCAGAGCAGCGTTTAGAACAGCGATAACAGTAATAAAACGTTTTGCCTCTGCTAGGTTATATTGCATGTAACGTAATGTATAAGATAAGTTACACAATTTCCTATTTATTTTAATAAAAAAATAAAACCATATAAAATAAATTTTATAAATTGGAAATAACTTAAAATTTCTAAAGAATATAAAACTTTTTATAACACAGATTCAATTTTAAATTTCTAACAAGTTTCACGACAAAAACAATAGTTTTATTCATAAAAACATTTTATAACACATAATCAATTTTAAATTTCTAACAAGTTTCACAATAATTTTCACATTTATCTTTATAAATTATATTACGTTCCTGCCAATAATTTTATTCATCATCTAAATAAGAACAACAACATTTCAAATTTATTTTCAGTTACTATCAGTATTGTAATTTATATTTTGTAATGCTCAATTTATCCTATTTATAATTCTTCATTTTAGTTTAGCTGAAAATTCAATTGAGTCAGCAAGTAAGAAATTTCAGTGGAAAGAAATTACAACAACCAAATAAGAAAACAATTATAAACTAGCAAGGTAACAATTTCACAAGCAAATCAAATAAGCAAGTAACAACTAATCAAGTAAAAAACTATAGCATTTAGCTAATGCTCAAAATAAATAATCAGAATCAATAGAAAATTTACTAAAAATATTACTGCAAATAACATAACGTAATTTAACGTAATGTAATGTAAAACAACTAAAAAATGCACAATTACGGTGCATTGAGTTATTTTCGACTGTTAGATAATATTGGCTTTATATTAGGTATCGTAATGTAATATAATGAATTTCATAACGTGTTATTTTCAACATTGGCCCAGAGTACTTGTTAAAGTACTGACGTGGGACTGAAGCGGATTAGGATTAGGATGTGGAAATTTAGGATTTTTGGACAAATTTGGGGAAGAAGAAAAGAGTTTGGGAATCCATCTAGGCGAATACACGTCCATTTCTCAACGAATCCACAAGGAGAGATGTTTTTGGAATAAAGCGAATCCACACAGTTTCTTAAAATTTAATTTTTTATTAAATATTCAATTATTTACAAAATACTTGATACAGAGTTTATTTATAGGAAAACTCTAACAAACAAAATCCTAATAAAATCCAAATCCTATCAAAATCCTAATGAAATTAAAAATCGTTCAAGTATCCTAATAAAATCCAAAATCCTAACAAAATCCTAATAGAATTAAATCTGATCTCCATCAATTCTCTCTAGTTTCGAATCATTCATTCTCAATGAATGCGGAAATAAGAAATGCTAAACATATTCGGGTTGAACTGATCAATATTCACGAAGCATCCCAACTGGGCTATAGTGGTGGTCGAGAAATTGTAACTCATGCATCATATCTGAATCAAGACGTTGGAGATGGAATTGACTTCTGCAATAGATCTGCTAAGGTAGAATATGAATCTGATAAGTCACTTTTTGAATCAGATTTGCCTTTCCAACAGATCAAATACTTCTTGTAATTTATGGTAGCTGTCAAAATTTTATCACTTTGTATCATGTCATTCACCTTTACTGTTCGAAATCTGTGTGGTAGCTCCATTGGTAGTAGAAAAATTGAAGACTAATGTATATTTTCAATTTTAGTGGATGATGGCTTTGAAATTGTATGTGTTACCTTGCTTCAGACTTGAAATTTTTGTACTTCTTATACATCTTCAACTGATTTGTAAGTACTATTGGTAAACATGAATTATCGGCGAAGTTTCTTACGAAACTTTAACAGAAGAGTTTCCAAAAAAACCACATATTTCATGGATATATCATGTAAGAGAGTAGGAGGTATTTCTGTTGACTTCTCTTCATAAATATGATCATCAGGTTTATCCTTATACAGCTGAAATTTCATAGTTGGTTTCGTTGAGAGATCGTCAGAAATCTGAACTTTTGAGTTTTAAATTTCTATGGATGGAAAGAAAGTTCCATCTGACATTAATAGTGGCTCATCATGAACTTCTGTATTAGGTGTAGATTGCAAAATACATTCACAATAAAAAATAGGAATATTTGCTTCGACCTTATTGGCGATACTATCATCATTAACCATTTGACTTCTTTTATCTTTTTGCTCACAGTACTCTCGAAAATATGATTGTTCGGGTCTTTTGTTGATAATAGCAAGTATTCGTTAGTATTTTTCAAGTTCATCAATCATACATTGAAATTTTTCATCATCGATCATTATTTTGGATCTAAACGATAGAAATTTGTGAGATGATGACAATGAATTTGGAATGTGGTGTTGAGTATACCGATTAAGAATTGACGTCGCAAGATATCCCAATCCAAATATAATTTATGCTCTCTACTCCAAGTATAAGGTTCTCCACCCAGCTTTTGTCAGGTGTAATGATATTTCTATACTGATGTTAGATCAAAATATCTAAAGAAATTTTAGAGACGATTCTCCCAATCTTGCCAATCTTCATAAATTTGCTGATAGTCAAAACCATAAAAAATGGGTATTGTAGCATACATATTATGCTCAACTCATGATATTTTAGTATTGGTGTTAATATAGTGATCATAGAATATGAATTCCATATATAATCAACTCAAAATTTTAGCTCCAAAAGTTTAGGAAATACCCAATGATCATAGTGCCTTGTAAATGGCTCGAATCAAAGTTGAAACAGTTCGAAAGTGACTCTAATACTTGAAGAGACAGAATCTTTAGCTCTGATACCAATTTGACGTAGCACGGAAGCGGATTATGATTAGGAATTTGGAAATTTAGGGTTTTTAGACAGATTTGGGAAAGAAGAAAGGAGTTCGAGAATCTATCCAAGCGAATTCATGCTCACTCTCAACGAATCTACGAGGAGAGATTTTTTGGAACACAGCGAATCCGCGTAGTTTATCAAAATTCAATTCTTTATTCAATATTCAATTATTTACAAAATACTTCATATAGAGTTTATTTATAGAAAAACTCCAACAAACAAAATTCTAATAGAATCCAAAATCCTAATGAAATAAAAAATCCTATCAAATATCATAATAAAATTGAAAATCCTAACAAAATCCTAATAGAATTAGATTTGATCTCTCAAGTACTCGGCCAAGTACTCAAACTCATTCTTTGCACACGTCAAGCTCAAGAAACTTGCTCAAGACTTGGTCGAGTACTTAGTTTAGTCCGGATCTTGTAGCGGATACTTGACCTTTATCGAGTCGAGAAATAAAAAAGAGTCGTAATGCTTTTATCCGAACCCAATATACCCGTTTTTGTTGTAATAATCGTAGAGAAATTAGGGTTCGATCAATGAGTTTCAGCAACTGCTGTGAATCAACGGTCATCGAAGTGGTAGGTTAAGTGGCCAGGACGATTGGTCCATGAAGTGTAGGTTATTAGTAGGTTAATGTCTCGTAATTTTCGAGCTTAATAAAAAGGTAAGATTGGTCATTTTTTTCTTTATTGTTCTTAATATTTTTAATTTTGTTTTCTTCCTTGCTTTCTTTTTTCTGAAAATTTTAAAATTGAATATTTTAAAATTGATTAAGTCGAAAGTCAAGTCAGGAGATAGATTAATTTGGGAAAAACCCAAAATCGAGATCAAAAGCTGTTTTTGAATGTTTTGTTCCACCAGGTTTTTCTAATATTGGAAAAATAAGCAACTTACTTTGTTACATTAAAGTTAATCTGGTTTTTGAGTATTAAGAATACATGTTCTTATATTACATATTTTATATTCTTGTATATGCTATTTAAATATTAATATTTTGAGTTCTGTATGAGTAAACCGAGTATTTGCGAAGTTTTCTAAGTACTCACTACTCACTTCTAGACTGAGCGCACAATGAAACTGGGTTTTAGAACACGGCTTGTTTTTTCTTCATCCTTTAGTTATCCCTTGTTTATCCTCCATGTTTAATATAGAAGTTATTCCATAAGTTACTGAATAAATATTCACCACCTAGAGTTATTGCCCCATCTATAATTTACTTAAGGATCCAACAATAATTACATCAGTTGTCAATTCCTGCATCTTCTATTCTTCCTTGAGTTGCTTCATTACTTGTATAAACCTACGTGCAAAGAGAAGAAAGAGAAAAATGCAAGTTGAAAACTATGCGAAGTTGGTTTTCTTGTTATTCCTTTACTTTTGACTCTATATAGTTTCCTTCCTCCAATCCTCTTCCTCTAAGACCTGTTCGAATACTATCCTCCTACCCTCCACTGTTTCCTCCCTATTCAAGAAAAGCAAAACATAAGAAAAATTTCTGAACTTCTAGATAAGACTGCATCTATCTGTTTTTGAAGTATTGGTTGCAGATTAAGCTTTAACATCTGTCTTTTGGGTTTCTCTTGGAAGTTGGGGAGGAGTCTTGTTACCGATAAATAACTTACCTCTTTTGAGTCCTAGTTTCCACATCAAGAGCCCATATTGTATCTTTTTACTACTTTTTGATCGAACCAAATTCTATAAACCTCCGGCTCCAACTTTGATTGTATATGAAGACCATAATGAAATTTGTATTTTTTCCCACTGGAACATTATCAAGTTTACATCAGGTTCTGTTTGAGAAAATGTTATTTATGGCATGGGCATGTTGCTAGTATTATCTAGAGACTTTTTTAAAGTTTTAATTGCTAATTCAAGTCTTTCAAATCTGCATCCAAGTTATTTTTTCCTGAATACATTTGCTTATTTCTTGAATTTCTTGTTGCATTTGTTGCACCTATAAAGCTAGGGTGCATTAGGCTTGATATTAGAGCCTAGGTTTGGGTATTTAGCCTTTCAGGTTGCATCTAGTTTGATGTTTTCATGCTTATTTACTGTAGTGCAGAAATCTTGAACTAGTGAAATGCAGTCATCCTACACGAAGCTTCCACACATCATCCAGCCATGGTTGGCAGAAATATTTTACATTCAGGCCAGGCCAGGCTAGTGGGACACAACATGCAGTATCAGTTGTCACTCCAATAAAGCTAGGTTGCATTTGGCTTGGTATTAGAGCCTAGGTTTAAGCATTTAGGATTTAGGATTGCATCTAGTTTTGATGTTTAATTGCATATTTACTGTAGCCCAGTGCTAGGAGTATTAAAAAATTGGAGAAATGCAGTCATCCTATCGGAAGTTTCTACGCATCATCCACACATGATTGGCAGAAATAATCCATGCTTAGGCCATGTTGGTGGGAGACAACAAGCACACCATCATAGTTCCACCCACATGACAATAGGCATCTTTTTCCATTGAACCAAAATTCGTCACATCCAAACTCAGTCGTAAAACATAACACAACGACTCAACGAAATACATTTAGATAGACCCAGCACTTTTCCCATGGATATAAATATGCATGGAAGACCTAGGCTAGACTAAAGTGGCAACACAAGTGACCATGAGGAAGTCCTGCCATGAGGATAACTTGACCATGGCATCAAATATTTTTCAGTGTACGCACAATAGTATTTTTAATGACAAAAAAGAGGGAAAAGAAAGCTTCTCTGTGTGGGCACAATCAAATAGAGCTACTTTTGCATAAATGAAATGAAAAAGAGAAGTAGACATAGCCATGACTTGAACCTAGGGCTTCCACCAATAGCATTTTAAGTCTTACCATTTTAGTTACAATTTTTATATGTATTTTTTTTTACTAAAATAGATATTTACAGAAGAAATATTATATAAGCTTAAGATTATACTTTGGCTTTCAAATGGTTTGTAAACTTGTTGAGTGCTGGTGGACTCCCACACTTGCCTTGTGCTGGTCCACCCTGATCAAACATAATGTCGTGAGTTTGAAGACCATTTGAAGCCTGAGGAGTTCATGTAACTATAAGTGCATCCATCAGGAGAAGAGGTAGAATCATAATTAATAGAGGTAGAAGAACTAGAAGGCCTGGATGAACATGTATGGAAGAAAAAAATGGAAATGGGAAGAAAATGATTTATCTACATGACCCCAAAATTTGGAAGGAAGGTTTTATTGGTGTGGTTTGTGTGTATGCACACACTGATGATTATTGTATTTCCAGGAGTATAATAACCTAATTCAAGATTGAGTTAGTAGATGAGTGCACTGGTGAGTTGTCTAAACAGTAAAGAATAAAGATCTAAATAAAGATGAAGGGAAAACTGTGGCCTGTTAGCATAATGGTTTACATTATGCTCTTTAAGATAACATAGATCTCCGTGGTCTTATGAGGCAACAATGCATATCACAAAGATTAAAAAATTTAAATATGTTTGCTACAAACTATAGGAATGAGTGAAATAAGCCTACAAGTTCAAATGTCAAAAGAGAGTAACTAGTACGGAACTAGGGTGCTATTTGTGCACCAATGCAGCTCATGGAAAACGATAGAAACAAAAAGAATTTTTAGGAGCCTAGTTTAACCGGTTGAATTAAAGCAAGTAAAGGACCATAAGTGGAAGTATGTTGATTAGAGTATAAGGATAAGGATGCGATAGGAAAAGATGGAAACATACAGGTGGGAATTGCAAAAAATAAGACACTAAGAACAATAAAGAACTCCCCAAAAAGGAAAATAATCAAACTGATATTGAAAATAAATTGATGATGATTAAATGGTTACTTTGAAATTAGAAATTGATGATGATTAAATGGTTACTATTAAGTAATTTTTAGAATGTGATGGATCATTAAGAAAATTTAGAAGATCAGTGGTGGAGACAACCTTTTCCACACCGCACGCACATCGAGTAGGGAGGTTAGATTAGGTTATGTTCTCTAATGACTGATAATGATAGTAGACGGAATTTTGTTTCTCAAGAGTTTCTATTAGGCCAGTTTTATTATATGGCATGGAATAGTGGATTATAAAGAAATGCTATTCATAGAAAATAAGTCTTACAGAGGTGTGTATGTTTCGTGGGATATGCGATAATTCTAGGAGGGATAAAGTGAAAAATGAAAATATTCGTGCTGAGATAGGTGTAGCCCCATCGAAGAGAAGATGCGAGAAAATTGCTTACGATGGTTTGATCATGTGCATCATAGACCTACAAATGCAACGGTTTGACGATGGAGCTTATTAACGTAGGACAAATTAAAAGAGTAAAGGGAAGATCGAAGAAAATATGGATGGAGGTGGTACAAAAAGATATGGGTTTTAGAGGTTTAAATGAGGACATATTACTCGATAGGAATGAATGGAGAATGGTTATCAATGTAATTGATCCAGCATGATTCTCTTTTGGTTCATGTAGCCTGCTCTAAGTACTTGGGATAGAAGGTTTAGTTGTTGTTTCCTAAGAGCAGCTCAATAAGTTTTAAACGAAGACCAAGATCCACACAAAATCTTGTGTGGTTTAGTTGAATGGAATTTTGAAATACAAAAGGTTAGTTTTAGAATCATGGCTCCTTCTAGGTGAATCACTTTGTATTTTAAGTATCGTTGATTTTGATGGTGACTCAAAAATACAACCTAATGTGGCGAAAAAAATCTAACATGAGATTTTATGATTTTTTTTTAATTATTGTGTGCTGCTTGATATTTAGTTGTGTAATATATTCGTAATTAATTACAATTAATAATGATTAATAATAATATACCATATTCAT
Source organism: Dracaena cambodiana (assembly GCA_036321105.1). Classification (NCBI taxonomy): domain Eukaryota; kingdom Viridiplantae; phylum Streptophyta; class Magnoliopsida; order Asparagales; family Asparagaceae; genus Dracaena; species Dracaena cambodiana. The sequence continues at coordinate 29,969,212 of JAYEPQ010000003.1, read as the reverse complement.
TATAAAATAGTTATTAACAAAATTCCATTGACATACATCCTAATTTAACGAATTAAACACAAAGTTAACTATTTTTTTAAAGATATATCATAATATTAAGCAGTAATGACGTAGGATGGAAGCCAAATTAGGATTTTGAAATTTGGAGGTTTTGGAGGAATTGGAGAAGAACTGGTACATTGGGGAAGTTACAATGTTCGGAAATCTACCCAGGCGAATCCACGCCTACTCTTCACGCATCTACGTGGAAAGTTGGCTCAAGTGAAATCCATACAAGAATTTTCTCAAAATTTGCATATATTATTCATCATCTCCAATACTTCATACAGAGTATAAATATATAAAAAACCCTAACAAACAAAATTTAACAGAATCAAATAAAAAATTTAATCAAATATTATAATAGAATCTAAAATCCCAACAAGATCCAAATAGAATCAATCTAATCTCCATCAGAATCAAATCTGATCTCCATCAATTCTTTCCGGTTTTAAAACATTCATCCCAATGAATGCGGAGATAAGAATTGTTAAATATATCCGGGTTGAACTGATCAGTATTCATGAAGCATTCCAATTAGGCCATAGTGGTGGTTGACGAATAGTAGCTCATGCATCACAATTGAACCAAAATGGTGGAGGGAGAGCTGATTTTTTTTATTGAACTTGCATCAAAGCATGGTAGATCTGAAAAGATACTTACAACAGAAGTAATCGAATAAGGATTCAATGTTATATTCAGGCCATAGGTAGTGGAAGCAATCTTTATTGAAACTTCATAGAAATCTGTATGTGGAACGTGTAATTTCTTCACAATTTTTAGAAAGAACCTTTCAGGGGAACCAAAACTTTCACTTTATTATAAAGTACAAATTCTTACAAAATATTATGAAAATATACAATAAATTTGTACTCATCATTGCAAATTGCTATCTATCTAGAGATCTCATAATGAATAATAGGCATAACAGGCAAATGCAATGCAACAGATTTAAGTGGTACAACTTCTAAAAAGAGATATGTTGGTTCCTTAGGATGACTTTTATCAATCACGGCAAATGATATAACGTCACTATACTCACTTGGATCTTAGTGAATTTCAGAAGAAAACTCCAAAAACTTGTTGGTAGATGCAATATTAGGAGTAACTTGCCAAGATATAGGAATAATGCTCAAAAACTTATTTGTAGCAATATTAGTATCAACTACTTCATGTTTGGTCTCTTCCTCTATCGTTGGTTTCGAAATTGAACACGTAGTATCATGTGGGGGTGTATTAGACTCTATTAAAGCATTCTGAGTATCAGTAGTATCAATATTATCATTTATGATAGTATGGATCCCAGTAGGAATATGAATTTCAGTTAGTGTATGTTTATTAGAATCTTGTGACTCATTAACAATATCATCATTAACCATAAAAGAAATGATAGTATTGGCAATAAGACTAGACGTATTAGATTCTAATTGTGGTTCAACAACAATATTAGCACTTTCCTCATGAATATGAATGGCAATAACTTCCGAATTGTCAACGTGATCAGTAGGCATGATATCCATGTGTTGACTCTTGACTGGACACTCATAGTTATAATGTCAAGATGCGCGACACTGAGAACATTTGATCGTAGTACATTAAGAGATAGAGTGTTCATATTTGTCGCATTTAGGACACTGTGTTCTAACATTTAGAGTAAATCTCTTTTCCAATTTATTAAAGAGACGATTTCTATAATATGTAGAAAGATGCTCATTTATAAGAATATCTTTCATTTTTTCCTACGAGTTTATAGAATTCCTATAACGTTCCTCAAGTTTTATCTCTACTAAAATCAAATTTTTTTTGGCTTATCTCACTAATCATCTCCTAGCAAATTAAAATTTACGTCTGCTAGACATCTCATAACAATCGAAGTAGTATTCCGTATTCACTAATCAATCAATAAAGTCATGAGTGTAGAAATAACTATCAAATATGAGATCTTTATATTAAAGTTTTCATTTGATATCTTTCTAGCATCATGCAAATCATATATATAATTGGACTTATTTGACTCTAGATGACGACTCTCGTATTGTAAAACAGGACATGTTTACTTTCTAGAATGGATCATGCAATGCAAATCAATCAAATATGCAGATGATAGTGCAAAATCTAAAACTCAAGCAAACTAAGTGCATACACTAAATTAATATATCCAAATACCTTAATTGCTGATTGCAAATGATATAAAATCCTAATTGATGAAAAATAACAAATAATTAGGAGATCACTAAACAGAAACAATTAACAATTATGTTAACAAATTATTGTAATTCACTAATCTTTGTAAAGAATTTAGCAATTGAAATTTAATACAAGTCAAGTTTCACCTAGAGAGATGAGTAGTTCATGTCCAAATGTACGATTCCATAAAGTTCTTTAAGAGATTATCCACAATTGAGCTCTGATGATTATATATACAAGCTCTGGAACAGTGGCAATAGATGCTGGGTATTGGAAGATCACTGCTTTGAAAATCGCTTGAATTGGACTCCGAGCGGGTTTCGAATTACCACTTTTCTCCTAACGGGTCTGCACTGTAAACGGATCTATACTGTAAACAGATCTGCACTGCTGTACTGAACCTAACCTTAAGTGGATTGGATCTAAAGTTGTGGGTTGGGTATAAATTGAATTTAACCTTCTTTTGCTTTTGAATGTAGATCGTTTAATGGGTCCAACTCAAACCCAAACCCAACTCGAAACTTTCTTCTCCTTTTGGATGGGGGTTTGCTAACTGACCCGATCCAATTAGTTTGGATACGAGGTTGGACTTTTAGATCCACTTCTTCCTCTGCTTCTTCCTTAAGGCGAAATTCAAAGAGGGAGAAGGTGACGGTGGAGCGGGATCTGAGAGATGGCAGTGGTTGGTCTGAGGAAGTGGGGAGTCGGAGGTCAATGAGAGAGAGGCCTCGACATTATTTTGAGGGTTGCGGGTTGTTAGAGATGTGGAGGGCGGTGGGCTGGTGGTGGAGGTCGCCAAAGAAGAGGTTGAGGAGCGGTTGTCCAGTGGAGCTGCGAGGGGAGATCGACAATTGCTATTGCAGCCTTACGTGGCTTGCCGACGAGGAGAGATGAGGACGAAGCGAAGGTGGCTGTGGCGAAGTTGACTTGAGAGGTGGTGGGGGAGGTGAGGTTGTTGATGGTGGAGGTGCTGCTGAAGAGGAGGATCAGGTGGTTGGATTTGAGGATTTTGAGGATGGCCGAAAGGGGATTTGGTGGAGTTGTTTTGGGGATTTTGGGTTGTGTTTTGGATTTTGGATTAGAGGTTGGGTTTTGTTGGGCTATTGCAGATATAAAATAAGAAGAGGAGGAGCTCGGGAGCAGAAAGAAAAATGGAGGAGAAGAAAAGATTTTTTTTCTTTTTTTCTTTTTTTCTTTTTCTTTTTTTTCCCTTCACAGATCTGCTGCTGTTTTTTTTGTTTTGCAGATCTCCTCTCTTTTTTTTATTTCTTTTGCAGATCTATACTTTTTGTTTTTAGATTGTTTTCTTTTTCTTCTTTTTTTTCAAAAAATAAAAAATAAATTAAAAAGAAGATGAAGATGGGAGGAAGAAGATGATGGGGATAAAAATCTGATACCAAATTTGATGCAGGACTAAAGCCAAGTTAAGATTAGGGTTTTGAAATTTTGGGGTTTTGGAGGAATTGGGGAAGAACAGATAAATTGGAGAACTTTACAAGGTTCGGGAATCCATCTAGGCAAATCTATGCCCATTCTCTACGAATATACGAGGAAAGATTTGGCTTAAGCGAAATCCACACAAGAACTTTATCAAAATTTGCATATATTATTCATCATCTCCAATACTTTATACATAGCATAAATATATAAAAAAAATCCTTACAAACAAAATCTAATAGAATCAAATAAAAAATCTAATTAAATATTCTAATAGAATCTAAAATCCTAATAAGATCTAAATAGAATCAAATCTATTCTCCATCAGAATTAAATTTGATCTCCATCAAGTAAGATATATAAATTTTATTATATATAAATATGAAATATAATGCATTTATTTTACTATATCGTAACATTATATATAAGAAAATATAAATTTTTATGGAATTAATGGATATTAAGCACTATAGGGCCAAAAATGAGTGTTTTTGGTGGCCATAACTTCATGACCATCACCTTGTCCTTCGATCAGTCACCATGATGTTGATATATGTTCTCAAGGATTTACTTATATCCAATTTCATGGGGAATATTTTTGGTTTGCCCCTCGATCAAACATGTGTAAATAATATACTTTTGGAATAGTTAATTTTTTATTTGCTTGGTCGATGGGTAAACCAAAACTATTCTTTATGAAATTGTATATGAGTATATCTAGGGGATAGAGTTCTTACTGTGGTTACCGACTGAAGTAGGAAATGGCGGCTGTAGAGTTATGGTTGTCAAGGACAACCATTTGGTCCTTTGATGTTTGATACCCATTAAGCTCTTCTTTATTTATGGTTTCCATTTAATTTTTAAGTATCTTTTAAAAGGTATCTTCTTTTGTAATATGAACAAAATAATTGATGTGGTGGTGGGTACGAAGTAAAGGAAGAAATCAAGGTTGATATTTCGAAAACACATGATTCATTTGTGTGCCTTCGAAGTGTTATTTGGAGCCAACTTTCAAGTATTTCAAAGTTCTTCCCGCCTCTGCAAACACCTAACTCTCGAAATGCAGTCAACAAATCTTTTCACGGTTTTAAGGGGAGGGTGAGTGTGCCATTCGTATGATTTTGTTTGCACAAGTTCTTAATTAGGATACGTAAGATAAGTTATGTGGAATGTTAGCAGTGTGCCATATCCATTTGGGATGTCCTTAAGATTTTGATCCATTTGGGATGTCCTTAAGATTTTGATTGCAAGACTCAATGTGATAGCTAGAGGAACACCTACACCTTTTATGGATAAGGATGAAGCAATCATTCACCTTCAAGGGGATATTACAATTTCTAAGATGGAGAGTACCCATCCAAGCACAGATTTCTTGCTTACTTTTTAATGATCTTGATTGTGAGTGACTTTATAACATCTCAGGGGGAAAAAAATATAGTAATTTTTTTCCAGTACTACTAGAAGTTCCTGGTACAGGTAGTCCTTTACCTAGCTAGTAACCGTTCTATTTCATTTATATGGTAGAATGAATAATTTAACTATATGCATATATTCATAATAAGATACTAATCCAATCTGTTCATACAATCTCTATGCAATATTTGTTTGTTAATTGGTGAGAGTGTCATGTGCCTATGATACATGGGGGTGAGATGGCTAATGGGCCCAAGAGAATGCCTCCTACCTTAGGAGGTAGTGTCAGATCAAGCTTTGTTGTTTAGTATAAAAATCTTAAAACTTCTCCCTATTCTTTTCGTCTTCTTTTAAATCTTCACACCCTTGCGATGCTGCTGAACTTCTGATGCTGTTATTCTTATTTCTGAACCAACCAATAAGGAAGATGGGGGAGAAGGAGAAAGAGTTGGAGAAGGGGATGAAAAAGGCAGACAGGAAAGCAGCGAGTATCAATTTCCACGAAGCAGTGTGATCAGCTCATTTCAAAATTTTGAATTTAGACCACTGTCAATTTGTAGGTATGTACAAGTCGAAGATGGCATCGGTTCAACATTGGAATAAATAAGCCGTACAAGCAATGGATATCAATTTGGGATAATTTCATTAAGTAATAAGAACCAGAGAAGCTTTCTCAAAATATTTTGCAAGTGATAAAACCATCTAGATAGATATTTCTTTACAGTGATTTAATTTCTTTTTTTATTTTTGTATGTAGTCTTTACTAGAAAGTATTGGTAACATTTTTTGACTATGCTATGCATCCATAATGTTTTGAAATTGAGTTGGTTTTCGACTATAATTAGTTTTAAAGATTTTCTTAAGCTTTGGATGTACAGTGCTTAATATGAAGCTTCTGAAGCCACTTTCTGGAAAATCTTTTCTTTGCTTGATGCTAAGAAAATGACGAAGCTTGATTTCCCTTTTACTGGGAGAATTTATTTATAGCCATCAAATGATTTTATATTTGGTTGGATTGAACAGTTTGCACCTCCTTAAGTTGGAGCTGTATCAAGATATGTTTGTCCAATGTGCCTTGTTTTTCTAAAACTTCTACTATGGCTTTTGTTGAGTTGTTCCATCTTGTTCTACTTCTTAATTGAAATGCATTTGTTGTTTTAGGGTTTAGGGGTTATTGTTGTCTTCTTGCTCCTTTTTTTATGTATAATAATGTGGTTAATCCTAGTTGGGGTTAGACCTTCTAGTCTTAAATTTCCAACTCTGACCATTAGTACTTGATATGTGTTTTGAGTTCTTTTGCTGAATTGATACTACTGTTAATGTTTGAAATGAGTACTTTGGTTTCTCGATCGTGTGGAAATGCTTGTGTTGGATTGTTATTCTTACTTTTTTTTAGATGTATATGTGATGTAGGATGATTGGTCATACATGGATAGGATAAGTACTTTGAAATACTGCAATGAGGATCCTTTATGAGAAGCATTTAAGCTGATCCTTCATTTTTTTTCAAAATTTTAGCGACTCTTATTGATGAAGATCCTTTAGAGGATAATTTTGTTGCAACTCTTAGGGGTTGTTTGGTTGCATTTTCTAGTTGGGAAATGGAAATGGGATTTCCATTTCCAGCTACACTGTTGGAGCAAAAGAAAAAGTGTAGCTGGAAATGTATTTCCATTCCCCAACTAGAACATCAAACCAAACATGCCCTTGGTATGTTCTTACTCTTGATTTTTTCATGTATCGTGCACATTATCTATGTTAAAAATAATTTTGTAAGACTTTTGGAAATAGAATGAAGATAAAATTTTGAAGTGGTTTCCATGTGAAATGTTGGCATCTGACATGCTTTAAAATCTTCAACATGTAACTTTTGTGAGGTGGGTGAGAGATCACCTAAGTGTGGTCAGAATCAATTGTTAAATCTCTCTGCATGTGACTTGTTGAGAGTTGTGAGTGATCGCCAGGTTTAAGGCCCGAATCAATCCTGGATTCTTTTTTATTTTTCCTGCCAAATCTTCTTGTTCTTTCCCAAAATAAATATTAACTTTAACATATCTCATCCGTCCAACGTCACATTGATTCATTGTGTTTCAAAAGGTAAGTCTCAAAAAGACGACTCGAAAGCATCATGCAAAAAGAGTTCAAACGTGAAAGTTATGAGTTTGACTACTCATGAGATATTTGTTTCTCTGCATTCTGGACAAGCGTCATATGCAAAAGTCCACATTACCAGAAACTTGTTTTGGTCATATATCTCTCACTTGAATTCATCATTGGGGTTATAACCATCCATTTTGGGGCTACTCGATGAGTGGAACATGTAGGATGTCCTGATTTGGTCAAGGAGAGCATTTAGATGATTTCCAGGTTAAAGATTTTTGCTTTTAGGAAATTTAGGCTAATTATTCAAAAGATTCATATCTATATAGGAGTCTTATTAGTGTCCTTCTTTTAAATAGGAAATCTAGGCTAATCATTCAAAAGAGTTCCATGTCTATAAGTATGTCAATTGAGGTGGCAAACTGGCGAGTGCTAGAAATTTCTAGAGACCACCAACTGTACATCAACCTTAAGAACATGCATGTTCATACTAGTATATTATTCTGAGAATACATTATGTCAGCAGAGGAACATAATGGGGTTTCGGTTATGGTCCTGGATTTTCTTTTTCCCATTAGTTCATTTCATTTTGTTTTCTTGAATTTTTTTTTTCCATTAATTCATTTCATTTTTGTTGTCCATAGAGGATCTGGATGTCTTATGGTCCTGGATTTTCTTTTTCCCATTAGTTCATTTCATTTTGTTTTCTTGAATTTTTTTTCCATTAATTCATTTCATTTTTGTTGTCCATAGAGGATCTGGATGTCTTCTTTTTTTTTATCTTATCCTATTTATCATGTTCTTTTTAGTTGGTGTTTTTGAAAGTTTACTATTTGTTATGATGCAAAATGTGCAGGTTATGTTCATGTAGGTACCTGTCGAATTTCTCCTAATCACAAGTACATTGCATATACGTTGGACCTGAATGGCAGCGAAGTTTTTGTCCTTCAAGTGAAAGATCTCCGAACTGGACGTATCATTTCAAATTCAGGAGTAGAAGGGGTTGTTAGCTTAGCATGGACTTCTGACAGTAATTGTTTGTTGTACACAGTTTGTGATGAAAGTCTCCGACCTTACAGGTACTTCTGTGTGTTATTTAAATAATCTTTATAAACTTTAAGAAATTTCATTTTCTTATATATTCTTTGTTTGTCAATTGCTGAGTTTTGGCAGGGTATTTTGCACAAACCTGGCATCAAAGGTCGCAGATGACCTACTTTTCAGTGAGAATGACACTAGTTGCTGTGTGGACATTACAAACACCAAAGATGGAAAGTTTATCACCATAAATTCCAACTCTAGGGCCTCATCTGAGGAAGGTCACTTTTCTCAATCATTCTTTTTAAAAATTAAGTTCTCTCACACACATTCTGTGCAATATCGAGGGTACTCATGCTTAGTAGGTAATTTCTTTCTTGTTACAGGTATATGTAATGGATGCAGCGAACTTAAAAGATGGACTGTGGCCTGTTCGAAAACGTGTGCCTGGTGTTCAGTATTTTTTGGAACACCATCATGGGTTCTTTTACATTCTGAATAATTCACCACTGGGAAACATGGGATCAGTTTCTAAAGGCTATCATTTAGCTAGCTGTAGAGCTGAAAAGTCGCTGATGAGCAGCTGGCAGGTCAGATTACTTATGACCTTATATGGAAATGTTTGAACCAAGGTTTAAAATATTGCCCAATACCAATATGTATCATATATATCATATTGGAGTTTTAGGTAGCTGATACGATATAGACCCTATAGATGGTATCAGGATTCTCAATATTGCTAAAATTTAACCGTTATATTTGATATTGCTAATGGATCTGCCTGAATTGCTTTTCTATGGTACCATAAACCACTGGCTAATACCGATACTAGTTCTGAGATTTTAAGCCTTAGATTTGAAGTTTGTACCTTTGAGTTTGAGCCTTGTCATTTTGATGCTAATGTTGTTGCATTGAACGCTAATGTGGTTGCAATGATGCATGATACGTGCATTTTCTTGCATAAGGACTTGGGTGTTGATTCTATTTTTAGATTCTTCATTAATAAATTGAGATGAATCACACTGTAAATCTTGTCAAGGTATTTTAATGCCACGTTACCAATGAAGCATGGAATGTAGTATGCTACTAACGGACACGTGTAAATCAAGGTACATGAGGCCAATAAGTAATAGCAAAAATAAATAAAATTAAAACATAACTCATTTACCAGGATCTTGGAAAGTTAGTTTACTGCACATAAAAGAAGATATATATGTTTCTTAACATAAAGTAGCAAGTACAATAAATAGGTTTAGTGTCAATAAATATAGTACTGACTACGTAAGCTGGGAACTAAGCTCATATATGAGTAATACATACTTAACCAAAAAATACAAAAGCAGAGGTTTAGGATATCTACTGCTCCAGAAAATATGGGTCGTCTACTGATGGATCCTCACCCTCTTTTTTAGTACCTGAGCTTGTGCGAGTAACTTAGGCTCAAAAATCCGTTAAGTGAAATAGTAAGGGTAGGAATTGCGCAACATATACTAGGAAGTGTAATATGAAAGCGAAAATAACAATATGTGCAAGTAGGGGAAACCTTGTTCAAATAACATTGTCAATCATAAATATACATGCATATCAAGTCTAAGTTAACATTTTGTTTTTGGAACTAATTGGTGTTTTGGAATTAATTGGTGGAAAAATAGACTCATTGTGAAAGTACATGTGCATACTTGGAATTTGGCCAAGATACTGGCACTGGTCCAACTATGCTGCTAAGTAGTCAAGAAGATACTAATATTGGAAACAATAATTGGTCGTCCTATAAACATAGACTAAACAAGATGATAACATAGACTAAACAAGAGGATGCTTCGGTCCCACTTGGATGCCCTCGCAAATGGGCTCCTATTTTGACTATGCAACCTATTTTAAACCTCACAATATTGTATTAATCCACCATTTAATTTTCCTATAATCCACTGTAACGCTCCATTTCCTGGAGAGATACGGAAACAGAGTGCATTACTGGCGGGCATATGTAAGTTGACGTGGACGAGACCTATAAGTATGTAAAAACAGAAATGAATGAAATTAAATACTAGTCATCTACCATGATCTTGAAAGTTAATTTACTGCCATATAAAAGAGAAGATATACATGTCTAAGATAAGAAGTAACAAGTACAATTCTGATACAAAAGTTAGAAACTAAGCTCTCAAAAGAGTGGTACATACAAAATCTAAAAATACAAATGGTGGAGGTCTAGGAATTTACTACTACTCGGCCTGCTCCAGAAAGTACGGGTCGTGTAATGGCAGATTCTCGCTTACATTTTCAGTATCTGAGCGTGTGGAGAAGCTCAGGGTCAAACCCGACATGTAAAATAATAAAAAGTAGAAAGCGTGTAATATAAACAAATAAATATGAGTGTGGATATGAAAGTATGCACATGTGTGGAAAACATTAAACAATCAAGTAACAATATTAAGCAGGGATATATATGCATATCAAGTCTAAGTTAATATTTTATTTTAGTTTATATTTTGAACTAAATGGTGAAAAAATAGACTCGTATCGTGAAAGTACCTGTGCATACCCAGAACCCGACCAAGATGTTGGCACTGAACCAGCTGTGCTGCTAAGCACTCAAGCTAAAACCGATACTGAATAATCGGTCGTCCCATCAACATGAACTAAACAAGAAATGATGGCTCAGTACCATCCGGACGCCCCTGCGGATGGGTCCCTATTTTGGTTGTGCAACATATCCTAAATTTTTCACGATACAATATTTGTCCACCCTTTATTTGTCCTATAACCCAAGGTTTCAAGTTATATTATATGAAAATCAATTCTGAATATGATGAACCAATCATGTCAAGATTTTTACATACACATGTCAAGATTTTTACATACACATGTCTAGTAACAAGTAAGATGTAGTCCATATCAAAATCAAGTTAACAGGCAAGTCATGATCTATGGCATTATCATGATATGTGTATGAAATCCGGCATATTTTCATGTATCTTGTACAAGCAACTAATATATATATGTCAAGGGAAGTATGATGGAGTATATAATGTTAGAATGAATGTTATGGGAATGATCCTGTATATAAACTGATGTAAATAATGGCATGACTACAAAAGAGCCAGTTCAAGTTCCAACTGAGCTTGTTACAAGAGCACGAGAAAAGAAGTTCAAAGATGCACTTAGTGGGCTGATTCAAGAGGTTTGGGCTCAAGAAATTCGTGGGGGCCCATTGAGGATGGTTCACGTGTTTAACAATGATACATCAATATAATTCAACTACTAGAAGAATCCGGTCAAAACTGATTGTTTTTTTTATTTTATTTATAGAACTTTCTTTGTATTGATCAGCCAAATTAAGGGGCTGATTGTTTCTATTTCTAAAACTTTCTTTATATTGATAAGCCAAATTAAGGGGCTGATTGTTTTTTTTTATTTTGTTTCTATTTCTTGAACTTTCCTTGTATTTTTTTAGCCTATAAATAGGCGTCTAATGGAATAGAAAGGGGACAGTTTACAGATAATTGGTGAGTTTATTCTCTTTGGTTCTTTGAAGGACTATCCGAACTTATCGGAATTCTTCCGTGGCGTTCATTATCGACTTATCAAACGGCTTTCCACTATCATTTGTGGCGTCTTTCTTATACCAAGGTTCTTATTTCGCATTAAACAATGGGTTGAGGTCAATTATACCGAGATTTTTGTTTTTGTTGAAGCAACGGGTCGAGGTCTCCCATCCAAACCTGATCGAGAACGTTCTTGGATTTTCCTCTTGTTCTACGGGTCTCGTTATTCTTGACGGAGTTCGCATCATTTGGTATCAGAGTAAAGGATTTCTCATCTCAGATTTGCTTATCCCCTTTAAATTTAGTTTCCTTTTCTTATCTAGCCGAATTTCTTTCTTTTACCCCATTCAAAATCTTGTTTTGTTATTAACAAAAGAAAGAATTTGAAAAAAAAGGATCCGGAAAAAAATCCAAAAAAAAAGAGAAAAGATTTTTTTTTCGTTTGTTTCCAATAAGCTCAAAAATCACTTCACTTCAAAGACAAAAAAAAAAAAATTTCGTGTTAATTTTGCTGAATTGTACTTTGAAAATCTAATTATCCATATTCCTTATTTTCTTACTTTTTGAACCTGAATTCCCTTGGTGAGTTCTTGGTGAATTATTGCTGGAATTTTGAATATTGTTCGAATAGTTTCAAAAGAACTGAAGAGGATTATCGAGTGGAAAAAAGGCAAGAGTGGTGAGCATATTAGAGGGTAAAAGCCGATTATACTAAGTAAAACACGAGTGGAATAGAGTGAATCATTTTTTGAGTGAAAATACGTAAGAGAGTGTGTGAGGTCTTTTCCTTTTTTTATTTTCTAACTTTGATTTGCAGCAATCATATCTTACAACAGTGAAAAGAGCAACACCGAAGGTGTTACAGGGATGGCTGACCCAAAGTTGCTCATGGAGGCCATGATGAGTGAGATGAGGTGTGTGATGAGGTTAGAATTGGAGCAGGTACATGAGCGGATTGATCGGTTGGAGAATACACATTTGGAGCAGCCACAAAACACTCATAATATGCGGAGGGAAAGAGTTCAAAATCGGGGAATGAGAGATGAAGATGGAGAGTATTATGGGGCTGGTTTTGATGAAGAAGAAGATCGAGGTTCAATTGTTGGTAATAGGAGATATGGAGGGCGATTTAGAGGAGAGGAATCGGAAAGATAACAACTTGGGTAGTATTAAGATAAAAATTTCAGCGTTTCAAGAAAGAAACGACCCCGAGGCTTATCTTGAGTGGGAGAAAAAGGTGGAGTTAGTGTTCGATTGCCACAACTACTCTAAGATAAAGAAGGTAAAACTTGCTGCCATTGAGTTTTCTGACTATGCTATTGTGTGGTGGGATCAGTTAGTGTTGAACAGGCGACGAAATAGGGAACGACTGGTAGAGACGTGGGAAGAGATGAAAATAGTGATGAGGAAATGGTTTGTGCCCAGCCATTACCACCGGGAGCTGTACAATAAATTGCAAACGCTCCGACAAGGTAACCGGAGTGTGGAGGATTATCATCAAGAGATGGAGATTGCTATGATCTGGACTAATATCGAAGAAGACCGAGATGCTACTATGGCTAGGTTCTTGAATGACTTGAATCAAGAAATTCATGATAGGTAGAGATGCAGCATTATGCGGAATTAGAGAATATGGTGCACATGGCCATCAAGGTGGAGCAACAACTCAAGAGGAGAGGTGGTACACGTGCATCCCATAATTCTGGTTTTTCCTATGGAAACCGAGTCATGTGAAGAAAGAGGAGAAACCAGCTGCAAAACCTAAATTCGAGCCAAAACAAGAGATAACTAATCATGGCACTCAAGGTAATTCTGATCCTTCCACTTCTCGAAATCGTGACATTAAGTATTTTAAATGTCAAGGCAGGGGTCACATAGTAAGTCAATGTCCGAACAAAAGAGTCATGGTGATAAGGGGTAATGGAGAGATCGAAACCGATGACGAGTCCGATGCCGACTCTATGCCACCATTGGAGGACGTGGATGAAGAAAAATATGCAGTTCAAGGTGAATTGTTGGTGTCAAGAAAACTTCTAAGTTTGCAAGAAAAAAAAATTGAAGAAGTGCAGCGGAAGAACATCTTTCATATTAGGTCCTACGTCAAAAATAAGGTATGTAGTATGATTGTTGATGGAGGAAGTTGTACCAATGTGGCAAGCACAACCTTGGTGGAGAAATTAGGACTGCCCACACTGAAACATCGTAAGCCGTACAAGTTACAATGGCTGAATAATAGTGGCGAGGTAAAGGTGAATAAGCAGGTTTTGCTTTCATTCCGCATCGGAAAATATGAAGATGAAGTTTTGTGTGATGTAGTCCAATGCAAGCTAGACATTTGCTATTAGGCTGACCGTGGCAATTCGATCAGAGAGTTAAGTATGATGGCTTCACCAACAAATACTCGTTTGTGCTCAACTAAAAATCCATCACTCTTGTGCCGATGACACCGAAACAGGTTTATGAAGATTAAGTGAGGTTGTAAAAAGAGAGTGATAAAAAAAAGAGAGTGATCAAAAGAAAGAGAGTGAGTAAAAGAAAAAGAGTGAAAATCAGATAGTGGCCGAGCAAAATGAGAGAAAAAAGAAAATCAAAATTCAGCCATTGAGAGAAAATCAGAGAGAAAACAAAAGAATTTCTATGCAAAAGTGAGTGAGATTAAGCAAGCAATGTTTTCAAATCAACCGATTGTACTTTTGTATAAAGAGGCATTTTTAAACAATAACGAACTTAACCCTGTTTTGCCCAGTTCTGTTGTTTCTCTTTTGCAGGAATTTGAGGATGTTTTTCCTGAGAAACACCATATGGATTACCACAAATTCGAGGGATTGAACATCAAATTGATTTTATTCCCGGTGCGATAATTTTACGACCGGCCTATAGGAGCAATCCGAAAGAGACAAAGTAGCTTCAACGGCAGGTAAGTGAGTTAGAAGGGGTACGTGAGGGAGAGCATGAGTCTGTGCGCCGTTCCGATTTTACTTGTACCTAAGAAGGATGGGACGTGGAGAATGTGCGTTAATTGCCGAGCCATCAACAACATAACGGTAAAGTATCGTCATCTTATTACTCGCTTAGATGACATGTTAGATGAGTTGCATGGTTCTTGTGTGTTCTCTAAAATTGATTTTAAAAATGGTTATCATCAGATTAGAATGAAAGAAGAAGATGAATGGAAAACTGCCTTTAAAATAAAATATGGTTTGTATGAATGGTTAGTTATACTTTTTGGGTTGACTAATGCACCAAGTATTTTTATGAGACTTATAAATCATGTTTGCGAGTATTTACAGGCAGGTTTGTTGTCTATTTTGATGATATACTTATTTATAGCAAAAACTTGGATGATCATGCCGTACATTTGAAATCAGTTTTAGATGTGTTTAGGAAAGAAAAGTTATTTGCTAACCTGAAAAAGTATACTTTTTGCATCGATAAACTTGTATTTCTGGGATTTGTTGTTAGTGCACAGGGTATATAGGTTGATGAAGAGAAGATACATGCAATCCAAGAGTGGCCGAGTCCCACAAGTGTAGGCAATGTTCGTAGTTTTCATGGACTTGCTAGTTTTTACCGGCTGTTTGTGAAGGACTTTAGTAGTATAGCCGCACCACTTACCGAAGTGATCAAGAAGAACATTAAAATATGGGAAGAGTGTTTACCACATGTTAAATTTGCTTATAATAGGTCTATTCATTCTGCTACTAAATTCTCAGCGTTTGAAATTGTTTATGGGTTTAATCCTTTGACTCCATTGGATTTAACTCAATTACCTATTTCTGAGCGTGTTAATTTGGATGAAAAGAAAAAGACTGATTTTGTTAAGCAGATACATGAGAAGGCAAGGCTCAATATTGAGAGAAGAACGGAGCAGTATGCAAAACAAGGGGCGTCACAAGCTTATTTTTGAACCCGAAAATTGGGTTTGGTTGCATATGAGAACAGAGAGATTTCCAGCGCAAAAACGTTCCAAACTGCTTCCAAGAGGGGATGGTCCTTTCCAAGTTCTAGAACGCATCAATGACAATGCTTACAAGTTAGATTTGTCCGGTGAGTACAATGTTAGTGCTACTTTCAATGTTACTTATTTGAGTCCTTTTGATTTAGGTGATGATTTGAGGGCAAATTATTTTCAAGAGGAGGGGAATGATGCAAATAATGGCATGACTACAAAGGAGCCAGTTCAAATTCCAACTGGGTCGGTTACTAGAGCACGAGAAAAGAAGCTCAAAAATGCACTTAATGGGTTGATTCAAGAGGTTTGGGCTTAAGCAAATTCGTGGGGGCCCATTGAGAATGATTCACGTGTTCAACAAAGATGCATCAATATGATTCAACTACTAGAAGAATCCGGTCAAAGCTGATTGTTTCCTTTTGTTTTATTTCTAGAACTTTCCTTGTATTGATCACCCAAATTAAGGGGCTGATTGTTTCTATTTCTAGAATTTTTCTTGTATTGATCAGCCAAATTAAGGGGCTGATTGTTTCCTTTTATTATGTTTCTATTTCTTGAACTTTCCTTGTATTTTTTTAACCTATAAATAGGCGTCTAATGGAATAGGAGGACGGTTTACAGATAATTGGTGAGTTTATTCTCTTTGATTTTTTGAAGGACTATTCGAACTTATCGGAATTCTTCCGTGACATTTATCATCGACTTATCAAACGGCTTTCCACTACTGTTTGTGGCATCTTTATTATACCAAGATTCTTGCTTCGTATTAAACAACGGGTTGAGGTCAATTATATCGAGATTCTTGTTTTTGTTGAAGTAACGGGTCGAGGTCGCCCATCCAAACCTGATCGAGGACGTTCTTGGATTTTCCTCTTGTCTACGGTTCTCGTTATTCTTGACGGGGTTCACATCATAAACCATACATAAATACAAGTATACATATAAATACGTATGTAAGTGAATGTTATGATGTAAAAATACCTAGGATGATCATGTATGTGAATCATGCATATACAATTATACATATAAACACACATTAGGTAAGTGGGTACTAAATTGTAAAGATGGGAATTAAATAGGCTTAACACTATTATGACGATTATTTTAACAACATATTGATTTTCTAAATTCTAGCATGATTTCATAGTATGGAAAATAGCAAATTTATTAAATCTTACTAATATATATATATATATATATATATTTTCAAGTAAACATGGATTAGCATAAAAAGAATTATGACCTAACATAATATCTCGTATAAAAGAAATATTTTAACAATTTAATGTAGAAATTTATTTGAAACCTTCTCTTTAAAACATGATTATGAGTATATATATATATATATACACACACACACACATATGTTCTAATGGCAAGTGGAAAGTGATTTAAAATCATTACATTATACATGAAGAACTTATATGGAAAATTTAAATGTATATCCAAATATGATGAACATTCATAAAGATAGTTTCTTTGTAATTTCAAAATAAAACATATAGTTTAAATTTATAACATATAGTTTAAGCATAGGAGGCATAAATAAAATCATAAATTTAATACATAAACATAGAGTAGAGTGTAAAAATTATATTTTTATATTTAAAATAATCATAGAGAATTTTGTATAAAGATATCACTTTTCTAAATTTAAACAAATTAAGATTCTAAATTGGTTATAAAATATTTTAGTTACAAAGTGAAATCATAAGAGTGGATGTGATTCTACTTGGCTTGATGAGTTAGGGAATGTAAACTTATTTTGAGGCTAAAGAACTTCTTTTTCTTTTTTTCGTTTTCTTCTCTTTTCTTATTCTTCTTCTTGAGTGTTGAAGGCTAAAGAACTTCATTTCCTTTTTCTTCTCTTTTCTTATTATTTTTCTTGGGAGTTAGAGTAAAAAAGAGGAGAGAAATGAAAAATGAAGGAGAGAGAATAAATGATGAGGAGAATAAATGAAAGAAGAGGGAGAAGAAAATATAATAGATAAATGAGAGATATGGGGACAAGAGGAAGGCTTGTCATGTTTGGCCAGATGACAAGTATAGTAAAATAAGGTATGGGTGAATAAAAACAGAATAGATATAGAACAAATGACTAGTAATAATAGATTATTAGAGTTGTTTAAGGTCATAAATTCTAATTAAACTAACCAAAATAAAGTCAAATTAAATTTTTACAAGTCAAAAGAAGAGAGACTAGTCAAAAATATGTAGGGCCCACCGATGATTAAAATAATATTATTTTACTCAAGAAAATCACAAAAAAATATAGAAAAATAAGACAAATACAATGCATTCACTTTGAAATTAATCTGATATCAAGAATGTAAATTATGTTGAAATTAGGTTGTTACATCCACGATTTCAAGTCATGCTATGCAATGTTCTAAAATCCTGTTTCATCATGCGTTTGGTCCAAGATCGAGTAGTGAGGACTAGGAGAACCTAGCGAGTTATCAGATTACTCATTCAAAACTTGAAATTTTAATATTTTAATATGTTTATGCAAACATATTTAAAATGTAATACTAGTACATATAATTTGAATACTCAAAAATCAAAAGAACTTAAATGTAAAAAACAAATTTCATTTCTTATGAAATCTTCATAGCCTCTTACAACATTTTCGAGTGGCCGATAGGTAAAGAATCAATATACTTATCTCCAAAGACAAAGAGCAAATGTTTTTAAGAGAATTTAAAAAGACATATTGGAAGGGTATTCAAAAAAGGCATAAAATTTATAAGGCAATAGAGTACTACCAAAATAAACTACTAGTTCCTTTAGCGTTTACAAAGCTAATTGGTTATTACATTGTGAGAATATTATGTTATCAAACCAACATGTTGGATAAAAAGTTCAAGAATAATTTTTGATCTCAACTTTTCAAAATCAATACATTTTCTAACTCGAATCTCGACTCAATAGATTTGAAAACATTTAATTTCAAAATAATCAGAAAAAAGAATGGAAGAAAATAGAATTGCAAATATTAAGAAAAAATCTGAAGGAAAGCGAAAACAACTATTGAAAGAATGAAGGATCAATCTTATTTTCTTGTTGAGCTCAAATCACTGTAAAAAGTCAACCTACCAATCACCTTTGCTCTCTGGTCCAAGGCTACTCTACAAGCTCCCGTCGACGTTGGTTCACTGAGCACATCGCATTGAAGCTGCTTCGGTGACTGTCGATTTGCTGTAGTTGTAGAAACTCATCGAGAGAGGAGCTAAAGACCTAATCTTTCTATGTTAGTGACTATTATAACAAAAGCTGGCGAGTTTGGTTTGAATAAAACATTACTTTTTTGGTTTTTTTCACCCGAAAGGGTCAATTATCCGCTTTATAATTTGGACTCGTGCTTTATAATTTGGACTCGTCAGGATACTTGGCCGAGTCAAATGAGTACTCATTTTGTCTACTTTTTTGAATGAATTTCTTGATTTGGTGCGTTTGGAGAACTAGTCTACATACTCAGATGCGTAGCCTAGGTTTTAGTAATTTGATAATACATGTGAACTAGTTCGGAATAAGGTAAATGACTCAGTTTAAGATTATGACAATGTCAAGTACTAATTAGGGTAATCCTTATTATTTTTTATGATTATTTTTTATGTATCATGTCACTATCAAGTATTAGCCAAGGGCCAAGCTCGAAAGAGTCATAGAATGCTAGAATGACTGAATGAAAATATTGTTCACGTATATAAATAACGTACTAGCAAGTGGGTTCTAGGGTGTGGGGATATCCATTTAAACAAGCTCAAACACTAACATAATCTTTTTACTTTAGTAGCATGTGGTTTTGCCAAATCCTAACATGGTTTCATGATAAAAAGGTAGTAAATTTGTTAAAGCTTGCAATTGTACCTATATTTCAAGTGAGAATATAAATTGGCGTAAAAAGGATTATCTATATGCATAAGCATGACAACTTCTATAAAATCATATTTTAGTAAATTAAGCTTGAGAACTTCATATAAAACCCTCTTTTTGAAATATGAGTTTGAAGAAATATATATATTATATCATAAGTTTATTATAACTAGTTGAGCATAAAGTTTGTGTAGGCAAATGTTAGTATCAAGCACAGAGAATGTATACGGAAAAATCATATTTTCATATTCAAATATCGTAGAAAGATAGCATATGTATATATTAAACATGGAACATATATTTAAGTAACAACTTGTAGTTTAAGTATGGAGGACATATGGAAATCATAAATTTGAAACATAAACATGAGTAATGTGTAAAGATTATTATTTTAGCATTAGCGGGATATTTTGTATAAAGTCTACGTCTTTGTAAGCTAAACAACTAAGTTCTAAATTAACTACAAGATCACACTATCTATAAATAATCATGGAGGTAAGTGTGATTCCGCTTGTGTTGTATTCTTACGGTAAAGGATGAAGATGAGGATGATGATATTGAAGTTGTGAAGGTTGAAGAGTTTGGAAACTTGATTCCTTCTCCAAAAACATATTCTAAAGAGAAGATGTGGAAGAGAGAGAATGAGAGTTTGTGAGAGGAAAGTGGGAGAGAGTTTCTAAAGAGGAGTAGGGGATAAGATTTACAATTTGGGGGATATAAGAATTTGGGTTGAATATGGACAAAGTAGGTGTAGAACAACTGTTTAGTTGATTAATAGGTTTTTTGAGTTATTTAAGCCCACAAACATCATTATACCGATCCAAATAAAGTCAAACTTGATCTAATAAGTCAAAGGAAGAGTTTGGTCAGCCAAGACTAAATGTGTGGCCCATGCTGATTAAAATAATATTATTTTAAATGGTTGCCAAGAAAATCGTAAAAATTTTGGAAAAAATGAGACCAGTTCAACACACTAATCTTGGGATTAATCTGACATCCAGAATTTAAGGTATGATGAAAATTGAATTGTTAAGGTATCAGCAATAATGCTATGCAGAGGTACCCACTACTTGTAAATTAACTATACTTTTGTTAGTAAAATCTATCCATATAGAAATGATCAGCGAGCTTGTGATACTGTCATGTCATTTTGAGATTCAACTTTGCAAACTTTGACATCAAAATTTTCTAATATCTCTCGGATATAAAAATGTTTAAACTAGTTATTTTGTAGCTTGCCAGAGTTTCATATTGTTATTTGCATCAGCATGGAATGAAGCTGTATAATAATCATATCAGTTACTGTCAATATTAAATATTCTGGTCAGTATCAACCAGCTGCATATCTATTGATCTAAAACACAAGGCATGACAGAAGGATTTAGGATGGTGATAGAAAGAGAATTAGCGGGGTGCTCCTTAGAAAGATCTTGGATTTACCTTATTGAGTTGGGGGGGGGGGGGGGGGGGGGGGGGGGCGTTTAGAAGACCAAAAGAAAAGAAAGGACTTCATGAGTACAAGAATTTTTGTCACATGGCTGTACCATTTTCATGTTGCAAATTATTATTTATTGTCTAATTATGAGTACAAGAATTTTTGTCACAGTACCATTTTCATGTTGCACATTATTATTTATTGTCTAATTTTCATTCCACCGTAGCTAAAATATAATCATGCTGTTTCGTT
>JAYEPQ010000003.1:29828516-29947435 GCA_036321105.1 Dracaena cambodiana | reverse complement strand
GCAATCCAAAATCTTCTGGAGACAAGACTCTTCACTCTCAATTAGCCATTCATCCTCTGGTCGCCTCATCAATTAAAATTGGATCCAAATTCATTCTCTTTTTTCGAATATTTCTCTCTCTAAGCCTAATATTGTAAATGACGTACATGAGAGAATGTAGGTGTTCTTACTCCATGCGACATCTTTTTGAATACACCTTTAACAAAGTTGTAAATTGTTATATGATCATGATGATAAATAAAGTACTTAAAAATAACAGAGTAAGTTTTTTAAATTCATACTTGTTCAAAAGTGCTCCAATTGTGTTCACATCCAGAAGCACTAGTCGTATCGTAAGAGAGAGGATTCGAATTGCAAATTTTTGGAGTGTTGGAACATCCTCTCCAAATTTTTCCCACCAGGCAGCTAAAATAGATAATTAATTTTGTTATTAAAAAATGCAAAAAAATAACTTAATGATATATCTAACAATAGAATCCTAGGAATGGAAATAATGAAATAAGATATACCAGGATTTCGAGTATTCATAGTCATTTAGCTAGTGGGGATCCAAATTCTCCAAGCTTCTGTTTATACTGATCCAGCTCCACATCAGTATGTGCATACTTATTGAGGTCGGGGATCATTCGTTGCATGTATTCACGAAGGCCTCTTCTAACCTCTGGTATATTGGAGAATGTATCACTGTAGAACCATTTAGGATTTAGAAAGTAAGCCGCTGTATGGAGAGGTCTATGCAACATGCCAGTCCATCTCTTATCAATCAAATTCCAGTATGGCATGTACTTTCTCTTATTGCCCCCACAGACATCGGTAATTTTCTCTTTGCAACTGTCGAGATACTCATGCAGAAAAAAAGGTATAGAAGGCCTAACATCTAAATCCACTTCTCGCATCACATAAACTAGTGGAAGTGTGGTGCTAAAGCAAAAGAGAACTCGGCCCCAGAAGTTTCTGCTAGACAACACTGCTCTTTTTACCTTCACTGCATTCGGTTTCTTGCTCCAAGCACTTTTAGTGAAATCATCAGAAACAAATATCTTCCTCAATGGCTGCCTTAATTTATAAAGTCTTTGTAAAGTTAAGAATGACGTAGCGAAACGAGTAGTGGCTGACCTTAGCAGTTCCTTTTCCTTCGTGTATGTCCGCATCAAACTCCAAACCCAGCCATGATTATATATGAATTGTATTATCCCCTTTGCTATTTCAATAGTCTCCTTATGGATTTTCATCTTGCGTATACCCTCCGACATCAAATCAATACAATGAGCTGTACAAGGAGTTCAGTAAAAACATTTTCGTGAATCCAAAAGTTTTGTGCCGGCATTTACATAAGAAGCGTGGTTGTCCGTAATCACTTGGACAACATTATTCTCTCCAATCTCAACTATCTTATCAAGACACTCTCACAAGTAATCTCCTGTCTTGAACTGAGCTGATGCATCAATAGACTTATAAAAGAAAGTTTCCTTTAGTGAATTCACAAGAAAATTTAACAAACTTCTGATTTTGTCAATATTTTCAATCTCGGCCTTAAGAACCCGGATCCTTATCTTGTATGGAGTTGGTTGTTTCAAGCCAAATCCAAAATTTCAAACTGCTTCGATCATCTCCTGTCAATATGGACTATTCAATATGTTGAATGACAGTCCGTTTGCATAGATATATCTGTCTATTTTTCTGACACAGTCCTCTCTAGCCTCCTTTAAGACTGTCTCTAACGTAGATTGACGGGTTTCAAGATTAATAAATTTATTCATCGCACCTAAAGTTCGAGATTGAGTGTTGCTACTAGCGGCGCTTTCAACCTCTTGGCTCACTAATTCAGTGTCCGGTTCCCCATTCTCCCAATTTCATGGGTTAGAGATGCTTTCTTCTTTTCTATTTCTGTAGATTTCAAAGCATCTTTATATATTTTCTTTACATCTAGTGGGACTCGTTCACACATTTTTACTCCATGTCTAGTACTAGCCAAATAGTGTTTAAGCCTGGTGATTCCCGCAGTTATGTGGTGATTACAGAATTAACAGTAAAAATAATTTGGAGATTCCCCTTATGAATCCTCCATTATCTAACCGGATCCATATTTTTTGACATCATTCTTCTTGCGGATTATCAAATTTCAATGTACAAAATAATACAATTTTCCAAAAATTACTTTGATACAAATAATTCAACAATTGTTTCTAATTCAAGTCATTCAACAATCACGCAAAAAATTTCATCCATGAATTTAATTCAAGTTATTCAACAATTTCACAATTCAATTCAAGTCATAAAACAATCACAAAGATATATTCATCCATAAAATTATTTCAAATCATTCAACAATTTCACAATATAATTCAACTCATTCAATTCAGTTTTCACAAGATCTATATTAATTCAATAACATGTTTAGTTTATCCTAAATTTAATTCGATAACATGTTTACTTTTAATTTATTTTTTTAAAATAACTTAGCTTAATTCAGTTAAGCATTTAAAGATTTACTATTTTTACAGTTAACAAATTTTTTAAAAAATATTTATTTCTGTTTTTTGTAACTGTTAATATATGAAAAAAAAAACTACCTCCAAACACAACTTCTCCAAACACTGATTCCACAATTGAGATAATTGGAAATTAAAAAGCTGTATAAATAAATAAATAAAAAAACTCAAAAAATTACCTCCGAAGCTTCACCGGAGCTGCGGCCTGCCGGAGAACGAACAGAACGTTGGCCTCTCTTCCACTGGTTTGGCCGCAAAGGAAACGGAGAGGATGGCGGAGAGGAATCTACGGCTTGGAGGCAGAGCGGTCGACTGGATTGGGTGAACGTAGATTCGGAGTTGGTCGGAGATGATTCGGACTCCGGAGTTGGTCGGAGCAAAAGAGGGTGTTGGGTAGAGCTGTCGACAGAAAAATGAAGAGGATCAGAGATGATTGGCTGTCGGAGAAGGAAAGGAGGGGTTGTCGGCGAAGGATCAAAGAGGATTTGGCCGGATTTTGTCGGAATCGGAGAGAAATTCGGAGAGGGCAAACGGCGATCGGGAAAAGGGGGAAATTTTCTGATCAGGGTCGGGTGAAACTAAGGAGTAGGGAGTTTGAGTCGGGTTTTTATAAAAAAAAAGTGTGTAAATAGCGTGCGTTACGTTACGTTATGAAATAACGTAATGTAATGCACGTTTTTAAAAAAAAAACGTGCGCTCCGCAGCAGGGTGTTATTTTGCCCTGCTACGGAGCGTAGAGGTCACCGTTATGTTTCGTAACGCATTAAAACGCGTTACGAAACACGTTTTTTTCTACGTTGGGATGAACATAGGTAACCAAGTTATGGAAGGTCTCAGGTGGAGGCTATAAGGTTATTCTTTCATTCAAACTGAAATTAGGCTTTTTGATCCATACTGGACATGTCTTTACAATAGGATTAGCCTCCTTAGAGTAGTAGGTAGGTTGCATGTGCACAGCAGAGCGACAATTTTTGAAAAAATTTTACCACTTCATAATGGTAGGAGACTATTAGGAGTTGAGCATAGTGAGTTGTGCATTCATTTATAGCTGAATTAATTGTCAAAATCATCTTTTATTAAACTGTTTTTCCAGGTAACCATCTTTTTGGAAACTTTGGATGCCTAACATGCATCGGGTTTTCTCTTGAGAATCCACATTGAAAAAGCCATCAGTTTGCTCCTCACAAAGTATTACATCTTGTGAAAGTGTTTTAACTTGAACCTCCACTTCCTGTGGTGTAGTCAGATTTGAATCTTTATCCAGTTACCATCCTAAAATTGTTGGCAGATCCAAGCAGACCAAAATGATGCTTTTTAGTAGGTATTAGATTCTATACAGTTTGAGACTCTGTATTCAACTATTAAATTATTGATGGCAGGAATCCTTTGAGAATAGTGCAAACCCAAAATCTTTGTGAAGTACAAGTTTGAAGGAGGACGCCATGAGGGGCCTCTAGGCTAGGTTCAAGAATAAGTGGGCCTGGACTTACCATTTTTGTCTTATGAGAAATAACTTGGATGTTATTCATGTATGTTGCACTGAGATGGTTACAAGATATGGATAAAATATGCTCTGGGTACACAGAAATTACACAGAAATAACTTAGATGCTGATGTGTTGCTTCTACACATAAAAGATAATTTTATGCACATCTATGAAAATATGTGGTCAGCCATCTGTTTGAATCGCTCTTGTAGTCTGGAACCGTTGCTTAACCTACTTGCTTTTTCTACTTAAATGAACGGCAAACAAACTTGCATATTGATGTATGTATCAGATTCCAAAAGTTGCTTTGTAATTTGTTGTTCGTCTTTGTATAGCTTGGCTGGGTATTTTTCCTATATACTAGAGTGTCTAATATGAGTTAGTGGATTTGTTGATAGTGGGCGTGGATTTGCCTAGGTAGATTCGCGAATTTTATCTGTGCTTCCCCAATTCCTCTAAAAAATCCCTAATTTCTTAAAACCATAACCCTAATTTCGCGAAACTCTAACCCTAAACCTAATTGATGGAAATCCTATCATATGAGATAGGATTCTTATTGTTAAAATTTTAATAAGATCTAATGGGATTTTGGAAAGCAAATCTAATATGATTTTGTTTGATTTTGATAGGATTTTATTCTTATTACTATTGGTAGAAATTTCCTATAAATAATCCTTGTAATCAAACAATTGAAATAAGGAATGAAAAATGAGGAAAATTGTGAAAACTATTCGTGGATTCACATATTAAAATTTTTTTTCGTAGATTCGTTGAGAGTGACCATGGATTCGCTTTGGTGGATTTTCGAATTTTATATGTTCTTCCCCAATTCCTCTAAAAATCCTAATTTCTCAAAACCCTAATCCTAATTTCTCAAAACCCTAACCCTAACTCTAATTGATGGAAAATTAGATCATATTAGATAGGATTTTATAAGATTCTTATTGTTTGGGAAACTATCAAATCCTATCTGATATCTCTCATCATGAATTCTTTGAGAGTGGGTGAGAGATCACCTGGGTGGATTTCTAAATTAATCTTTATTTTTTATTTTTATTCTAAATTTCTACAAAAATTCTATTTTTTTTATCTTTCCTAAATTTCTAGCAATAAACCCTAATTTGGCTTTTCGTCCTGCATCAAATTTTATTTTATTTATTATTTTTTAAAAAACATTTAGTTCAGATTTGAAATAGAAAGAAAATAAAAAAGAAGCAGAGAGAGACAGATCTGAGAAAAAAGAACGAGAGAGCGAGATAGATAGAGAGGAAAAAATCAGAAAAAAGTGAAAAAGATCTAAGAAAAAAGAAAAAAAGTGAAAAAGAGGTGACAAAAAGGAAGAAAAGAAAACCTAATTTTTCTAAATTCTCCCTCTGTCATCACTCCACTGTCATCCTGTTCAACTCAACATCAGTGACAGCATCGCAGCGACAATATCCAAATCACCACAGCTGTAACGCCCCATTTTCAGGAGGGACAAGAAAACGGAGTGCGTTACCGGCGGGCACGTGTAAGTCGACGTGCACGAGGCCTATAAGTATGTAAAAGAAAAAAAATGAATTGAGCTGAATACTAGTTATCAACTAGGATCTTAGAAATTAGTCTACTGCCATATAAAAGAGAAGATATACATGTCTAAAACAGAAAGCAATAATTAGGTACTGATACAGAAGTTGGGAACTCCAACTAATCCTTCAAAAGAGGTATACATACCAAACCCAAAAATACAAAAAGTAGAGGCCTAAGAATCTACTGCTGCTCGGCCTGCTCCAGAAAGTACGGGTCGTGCGATGGCGGATCCTCGTTCACATGCTCAGTACCTTAGCGTGTGGAAAAACTCAGGGTCAAACCCGGCAAGTAAAACAATAAAAGATAGGGAGTGTATAATATAAACGAATAAGAAGATATGAGTATGGATATGAAAGTATGCACATGTGTGAAAAACACTAAACGATCAAGTAACAATATCAAGCAGAGATATACATGCATATCAAGTCTAAGTTAACATCTTATTTTAATTTATATTTGAACTAACTGGTGAAGAAATGACTCGTATCGTGAAAGTACCCGTGCATACCCGGGACCCGGCCAAGATGCTGGCACTGAACCAGCCGTGCCGCTAAGCACTCAAGCAGATACCGATTACTGAGTAATCGGTCGTCCCATCAACATGGACTAAACAAGAGATGATGGCTCAGTACCACCCGGGCGCCCCCGCGGATGGGCCCCTATTTCGGTTGCGCAACCTATCCTAAACCTTTCACGATACAATATTTGTCCACCCTTTAGTTCTCCCATAACCCAAGATTTCAAGTTATATTACATGCAAATAAATCCGAAAATATGATAAACTAATCATGTCAAGATTAATACATATACATGTCTAGTAACAAGCAAGATGTGGTCCATGTCAAAATCAAGTTAACATGCAAGTTAGGATCCATGGCACCATCAAGATATGTGTATATACTAAGAAGGAAAATCCGGAATATTTTCATGTATCTTGTACGAGTAATTAGTATGTATATGTCAAAGTAAATATGATGGAATGTCAAAATCAAGTTAACAAGCAAATTCGGATCCATGACATTATCAAGACGTGTATGTACTAATAAGGAAATCCGACAAAATTTCGTATATGTTGTACAAGTAACTAGTATGTATGTGTCAGTGCAAGTATGATAGAGTATAGAATGTTAGAATGAATGTTATGAAAATGATCATGTATGTAAACTACATATAAATATAAGTATACATATAAATACGTATGTGAGTATTAAGATATAAAGATACCTAGAATGATCATATATATGAATCATGCATATACAATTATGCATATAAACACATATATAATTTCATGTATGTTGTACAAGTTACTAGTATGTATATGTTAAGGCAAGCATGATAGTCATAGAATACTAGAATGTGTTATGCAAATAATGATCATGTATGTAAACCACGCAATACAATCATGCATATAAACACATTATGCAAGTGGGTACTAAATTGTAAGGATAGGAATTAAATAGGCTTAACACTTTTATAACAATTAGTTTAACAACATATTGATTTTCTAAATTCTAGTATGATTTCATAGTATAGAAAGTAGCAAATTTGTTAAATCTTAGACATGTATATATATATATATATATATATGTATATATTTAAACATGGATTAGCATAGAAAGAATTATAACCTAACATAATATCTCGTATGAAAGAAATATTTTAACAATTTAATGTAGAAACTTATTTATTTGAAATCTTCTTTTTAAAACATGATTATGAATACATACATATATATATATATATACACCTATGTTTTAATGGCAAGTGAAAATGATTTAAAAATCATTGTATTATATATAAAGAACTTATATGAAAAATTCAAATGTATATCCAAACATGATGAATATTCATAAAGGTAGTATTTTTATAATTTAAAAGTAAAACATATAGTTTAACTTTACAACTTGTAGTTTAAGAATTAGAGATTATAAATAAAATGATAAATTCGATATATAAACATAGGGTAAAGTATAAAAAAATCATATTTTTATTTTTCTAGAATAATCATAGAGATTTTTGTATAGAGATATTATGTTTTTAAGTTTTAACAAATCAAGATTCTAAGTTAACCATAAACAATTAGAATTAAAAATAAAACAAGAGAGGGGATGTGATTTTACTTGCCTTGATTGGTTAGAGAAGGTAAGCCTATCTTGAGGCTAGGGAACTTCTTCTTCTTTTCTTTTTCTTCTCTTTTCTTATTCTTTTTCTCTTTTTCTTCTCTTTTCTTATTCTTCTCTTTTCTTCTTCTCTTGAGTTGGAGTAAAAAAAAATAAAAAGGAGGTGAATGAAAAATGAAGGGGAGAAAACAAATGAAAGGGAAGAAAAAAAATATAATAAATGAGGGATATGGGGGATTAGATGATGGTTGTCATGCTTATCCAAAGGACAAGCATGGTAAAGTAAGGTATGGGTGTGAATAAAACAAAATAGGTATAGGACAAATGAATACTAATAATAGGTTATTAGAGTTGTTTAAAATTATAATTTCAAATTAAACTAACCCAAAAAAAGTCAAACTTCATCTTTACAAGTCAAAGAAGAAAGACTAGTAAAAATATGTGTAGGACTCATCGGTGATTAAAATAATATTATTTTAAGTGACTATCTTAAAAATTTCAAGAAAATCACAAAAATATAGAAAAATGAGTCAAACACAACACATTTATTTTGGAATTAATCTGATATCAAGAATGTAACTTATGATGAAATTAGGTTGTTACAACAGCCATCCTCCATTTTTGTCAAGTAGTCCAGAATTCTGACATCACCATCTCCTCCATCAAGACACCAGTAATATCTCTACTGCAATAGTTCAGATGTGATGTGTAAGTTGCAGCCTCGTTAGCCACCATGGCCCAGTTAATGCTTCATAGAAGGATGCAAATCAGTTCAACTTGAATGTGTTTAGCATTTCTTATATCAACATTTATTAGAGATGAATGTTTTAAAATATGAAGAATTGATAGAAATCAGATCATATTAGATATGATTTGATAGGATTCTTATTGTTAGAATTTTAATAAGATCTAATAGAATTTTGGAAATCGGATCTGATATGATTTTGTTTAATTTTGATAGGATTTTGTTCTTATCATTATTGGTAGAAATTTCCTATAAATAAGCCTTGTAATTAGTAATTGACATAAAGAATGAAAAATGAAAAAAATTGTAAAAACTATGCGTGGATTCGCATGTTAAAATCTCTCTTCGTAGATTCATTGAGAGTAGACGTAGATTCACCTGTATGGATTTCTGAATTTTATCTGTTTTTCTCCAATTCCTCTAAAAAAAAAAAAATCCTAATTTCTCAGAACGCTAACCCTAATCTGCTTTCATTCTGCATCAAGATGCTTAGGAACATGAACTTGGAATTTACATATTTTTAAGAGTATTTTTCTTGACTAACTTGTCCGATAGATTTGGGCCCAAGGTTTTCAAGAAGGAAAATGGGATATTGATTAGCTGATTTAAAGCAAAGAAAATGGGATATTAATTTTTCGGAATTTGGATGTACTTGAGTGACATTAACAAGTGGGATATTTCTGTATTTACATTATAATAGTAGAGATATCATTAGAAAATCTTATTTTGAAAGTTTACAATCAATTGGGTGGTTGAAACAATAATGACTTTTTACATCCTACCCTCCTTACAGAAAAATTTCGTCCTCGAAATTTAATTTAATTTTTTTTTTTTTTTTGGGAAACAAGAATAAATACAATAATAAGTTCATATATATGCATGTGTAAGCGGGAATGGATATTAATATTATGAATTGATATCTTACGTGATCACTCAAACAAGCGGGGATACTTCTTCCGGACATCATCCTCCCGTTCCCAGGTAGATTCTCCTGGCGAGTGACTATCCCATGACACGAGAACGAGGGGAATCGTGCGGTTCTTCAGAATTCTCTCCTTTCTATCAATGATGGCAATTGGTTCCTTCTCAAAAGTCAAATCTATTCCCAATTCCACATCGGAAAAATCTACAACACGGTTCTCATCTCCAATGCATTTTCTCAGTTGAGAAATATGAAATACATTGTGCACCGCATCCAACTCTGATGGCAAGTCAAGTCGATAAGCCAAGTTTCCAACTCTCTCGACAATAACAAAAGGACCAATATATCTAGGATTGAGCTTCCCTCTCCTACCAAATCTAACAACTCCCTTCATTGGTGAAATTTTGAGGAATACTCTGTCTCCAACTTCGAACTCCAATGGCCTTCTGTGATGATCCGCCCATTTCTTTTGCCTATCCTGTGCAACCCTCAAATGTTCCCTGATGACCTTTACTTGGTCTATCGTCTGAGCGACTATCTCTGGTCCTAATATGCTGCGCTCTCCAACATCGTCCCAACACAAGGGCGATCTGCACTTCCTGCCATACAAAGCTTGAAATGGAGCCATCTTGATACTCGCATGATAACTGTTGTTGTAGGAGAACTCTACCATATACAAATGATCCTCCCATGAACCTCCAAAATCTAGCACGCAAGCCCTTAGCATGTCCTCTAAGGTCTGAATGGTCCGCTCAGATTGTCCATCTGTTTGAGAATGATATGCTGAAGAAAGATCTAAATGAGTCCCCAAACTCTTCATCAGACTGGTCCAATAGTGCGATCTGAACCTAGTATCACGATCTGAAACAATCCGCTCTGGAACTCCATGCAGTCTCACTATCTCTTGCATGAATCTCTTTGCCAACCTTTCTGTCGACTGGCCCACCCTAAAAGGAATAAAATGGGCTGATTTCGTCAAGCGGTCTACGATCACCCAAATTGCGTTATTACCTTTCGGACTTCTGGGAAGACCCGTCACAAAGTCCATGGCTATCTTCTCCCATTTCCACTCCGGAATAGGTAAGGGTTGAAGCAAACCGGCGGTCCTCTGATGCTCGGTCTTCACCTGCTGACAAATCAAACATTTTGATACATATTGAGCAATTTCCTTTTTCATTCCTGGCCACCAGAAGTGTTGTCTCAGATCTCTATACATCTTGGTACTACCTGGGTGAGTAGAATATGCTGATCTATGAGCTTCTGCTAACACCTCATCTCTAACCTCTCCTCTGGGTACACACAGCCTACCACCGAGACGAAGTGAGCCATCTGTATGCACTGAGATATCTGGTCTCTTGCCCGCTTCCATCTTGTTCCTAAGCCTTTCCAATCTCCCATCATTATTCTGGGCTTCTTTGATCTTATCAATTAGTGTAGATTGAAATCGTAACTCCATGAGCTGTGCTGTCATTCCTGACAGTAGAACTTCTAATTCCACCCTCTCCATGTCTTTTAAGATTTCTTTCTGTCGAGTCAGATACATAGCCATCGACTTCCTACTCAAGGCATCTGGCACTACGTTGGCTTTTCCCGGATGATAGCGGATGTCCAAGTCAAAATCTGCTACAAGTTCAAGCCATCTGCGCTGCCTCATGTTCAACTCTTTCTGAGTGAAGATATACTTAAGACTCTTGTGATCAGTATACACTTCTACTCTTTCGCCTAATAGATAATGCCTCCAAATCTTAAGGGCATGTATTACTGCCGCTAGCTCCAAATCATATGTAGGATAGTTTCGCTCATGAGGCCTAAGCTGTCGGGAAGCATACTCGATCACTTGACCATTCTGCATAAGTACGCAACCCAACCCTTTGCTAGATGCATTGCAGTATATTCTCATACCGCCTGAATCATTAGGAACTGCTAATACCGGTGCTGTAGTCAATTTGCACTTCAGCTTTTCGAATGCACTATCACACTCCGTGGTCCACTCGTACTTCTCCCCCTTCCACGTCAGCTTTGTTAGTGGCGCTGCTATTTTAGAGAAATCATGTACGAATCTCCTATAGTATCCGGCTAATCCAAGAAAACTGCGTATTTCTGAAGCAGATTTTGAAATCGGCCAATTAAGTACGGCCTCTACTTTCTTGGGATCTGCTGAAACACCATCTCCAGATATTACATGGCCCAAAAAAGCGATCTTGTCCAACCAGAAGTCGCACTTGCTCAGTTTGCCAAACAATTGTTGGTGCCTGAGAGTCTGTAAAACTATCCTCAAATGCTCTGCGTGCTCTTCCCTACTCCGAGAGTAGACGAGAATGTCATCGATGAACACCACTACAAACTGATCCAAATATTGTGCGAACACCTGGTTCATCAAACTCATGAAGACTGCGGGAGCATTGGTCACACCAAATGGCATCACTAGATACTCAAAATGTCCATGCCGCACCCTAAATGCTGTTTTTGGAATGTCCTCCTTTCGAACTCGCACCTGATGAAAACCAGAACGAAGGTCAATCCTAGAGAATACCTTAGCTCCGCCTAATTGATCAAACAAGTCCACAATTCTTGGCAAAGGGTATCTATTCTTAATGGTGACTGCATTCAAACCCCTATAGTCAACACATAACCTTTGGCTACCATCCTTCTTTCCTGTTAACAACACTGGAGCTCCCCAGGGAGAAACACTAGGCCTGATAAATCCAAGCCTTAGTAGCTCATCAACCTGTCTCTTGACTTCTGCTAGCTCTTCTCGACCCATTCGGTATGGTGATTTGAATACAGGCTCTGCACCAGGAAGAGTATCGATGGTGAATTCTACGATTCTGATTGGAGGCAATCCTGGCAACTCCTCGGGAAACACATCTAAATATTCTGATATTACTGGAATCATCCCCTCACCTATCTCTATGGCATGAAGAACTCCACCTCTCGGCATCACCATGAGCCCAGCTGGCTCCAAGGATTTACTTCCACTAAGAAATTCAAACTCAGTATGACCTGGAATTCGAAATATCACCTTCTTGCCACGACAATCAATCACTGCATAGAAAGTACTCAACCAATCCATCCTTAGGATGGCATCATATCCACCATTATCTATCACCAAGAGATTAGCATAAAACTCTCGGCTACTAACTACCACGGGACACAATCGACACTCTCGGCTAGATATAACACTACCATTTCCCGTCTTAATATCCCACCCAACAGATAAATTAACAAAATCAATTGAGTTACGCAAAGCAAAATCCGATGATATGAAACAATGAGATGCACCTGAATCAAATAATACATGAGCTGGAGCACGGCCTACGAGAAGCGTACCTGCCACAACCCCTCCTGAAGTCTGAGTCTTCTCGGCCGTCATCAATCGGACTTGTCCCTGTTTCTTGCCCTTCCCGGTCTGAGCTCTATTAAAAGCATGTTGTTGCGGCACCAATGGTCTCCTCTGAATTGGTTCCTGGGGTCTTTGGGCTAGTGGTGCTGTCACTGTCTGCCTAGGTACTGCTTGATACACACCTCCTGATCGCTCGAATCCCTGACTGGTACTACCCGCTAACTGCTGTCTATTTGGACATGTGGATATCTTGTGGTCCGATGATCCACAAGCCAAACATAATCCCTGTGCCCTTCTACAATCCTTCTGCATATGTCCTGGTATGCGACAGAAGCGGCACACTATCTGGCTTGGTGCAAGCCCCATTGGCCGCTTGGTTGGAGGAGCACCAACATATTGAGTTGAGGGTCCTGCGATCTGGTGGAACTGTCTCTTCGGCGCTGCAACTTGAGGTCTCTTCTCTCTAGATACCTGCTCTTGTCGACAAGCTGCACTGTATACCTCAGAGTATGAACCGAAGACCTGCGATGCTAGATGCTCTCGGATGTCATAACGCAGTCCCTGCTGGAAGCGATAAGCTCTGTCCTCAGTCTCAACCAACTTTGGAGCAAACCTGCTCAATCTGACGAACTCTGTTGCGTACTCATCAACTGTCTTATCTCCCTGCTGGAGAACCATAAACTGCCTCTCCATCTCACGTCGAGCCGATGGATGAAAGAAACGGTCATAAAAAGCCTCAACGAACTCCTCCCATGTTACAGGCCCTACATGCCTCTTCTCCTCTGCTAACCACCAAATCCGCGCAATATCCACCAACTGGATCTGCATAACATCAACACGACTCTCATTTGGAATCCTAGCAGCCTTCAAAAGATTTTCCATATTCACAATCCACTGCTCTGCTTCCAACGGGCCTCCTGTACCCGAAAATGTAGATGGTCGAAACTGACGGAAATCTGATACTGTCCCGGGTCTCTCTTGTCTATGGGGTCCTGTCATGCGCTCCAGCACTGCTGCCGTTGTCTGTTGGGCCTAGGCAACTTTTATAACTAAATCTCTAAGCTCTGCAACTGGATCCTGTTGAGTGACTCCTTGCGTATCGGCCCTAGCTGGACCAGCTCCGTGCAGACGTGCTCGAGCTGGACCAACTCTAGGAGGACGACGAGGTGGCATCTCGCTGAAATTTGAACAAGAATAGAAATGAGAAAGGAATATAGTAGATATTCAACTTACAAGGGAGTCAAGGAATAGGTGTTGAATAAAAAAAATGTTGTTAGTAGACATGTTCCTTTGTGTAAAAAATGAATTGAGCTGAATACTAGTTATCAACTAGGATCTTAGAAATTAGTCTACTGCCATATAAAAGAGAAGATATACATGTCTAAAACAGAAAGCAATAATTAGGTACTGATACAGAAGTTGGGAACTCCAACTAATCCTTCAAAAGAGGTATACATACCAAACCCAAAAATACAAAAAGTAGAGGCCTAAGAATCTACTGCTGCTCGGCCTGCTCCAGAAAGTACGGGTCGTGCGATGGCGGATCCTCGTTCACATGCTCAGTACCTTAGCGTGTGGAAAAACTCAGGGTCAAACCCGGCAAGTAAAACAATAAAAGATAGGGAGTGTATAATATAAACGAATAAGAAGATATGAGTATGGATATGAAAGTATGCACATGTGTGAAAAACACTAAACGATCAAGTAACAATATCAAGCAGAGATATACATGCATATCAAGTCTAAGTTAACATCTTATTTTAATTTATATTTGAACTAACTGGTGAAGAAATGACTCGTATCGTGAAAGTACCCGTGCATACCCGGGACCCGGCCAAGATGCTGGCACTGAACCAGCCGTGCCGCTAAGCACTCAAGCAGATACCGATTACTGAGTAATCGGTCGTCCCATCAACATGGACTAAACAAGAGATGATGGCTCAGTACCACCCGGGCGCCCCCGCGGATGGGCCCCTATTTCGGTTGCGCAACCTATCCTAAACCTTTCACGATACAATATTTGTCCACCCTTTAGTTCTCCCATAACCCAAGATTTCAAGTTATATTACATGCAAATAAATCCGAAAATATGATAAACTAATCATGTCAAGATTAATACATATACATGTCTAGTAACAAGCAAGATGTGGTCCATGTCAAAATCAAGTTAACATGCAAGTTAGGATCCATGGCACCATCAAGATATGTGTATATACTAAGAAGGAAAATCCGGAATATTTTCATGTATCTTGTACGAGTAATTAGTATGTATATGTCAAAGTAAATATGATGGAATGTCAAAATCAAGTTAACAAGCAAATTCGGATCCATGACATTATCAAGACGTGTATGTACTAATAAGGAAATCCGACAAAATTTCGTATATGTTGTACAAGTAACTAGTATGTATGTGTCAGTGCAAGTATGATAGAGTATAGAATGTTAGAATGAATGTTATGAAAATGATCATGTATGTAAACTACATATAAATATAAGTATACATATAAATACGTATGTGAGTATTAAGATATAAAGATACCTAGAATGATCATATATATGAATCATGCATATACAATTATGCATATAAACACATATATAATTTCATGTATGTTGTACAAGTTACTAGTATGTATATGTTAAGGCAAGCATGATAGTCATAGAATACTAGAATGTGTTATGCAAATAATGATCATGTATGTAAACCACGCAATACAATCATGCATATAAACACATTATGCAAGTGGGTACTAAATTGTAAGGATAGGAATTAAATAGGCTTAACACTTTTATAACAATTAGTTTAACAACATATTGATTTTCTAAATTCTAGTATGATTTCATAGTATAGAAAGTAGCAAATTTGTTAAATCTTAGACATGTATATATATATATATATATGTATATATTTAAACATGGATTAGCATAGAAAGAATTATAACCTAACATAATATCTCGTATGAAAGAAATATTTTAACAATTTAATGTAGAAACTTATTTATTTGAAATCTTCTTTTTAAAACATGATTATGAATACATACATATATATATATATATACACCTATGTTTTAATGGCAAGTGAAAATGATTTAAAAATCATTGTATTATATATAAAGAACTTATATGAAAAATTCAAATGTATATCCAAACATGATGAATATTCATAAAGGTAGTATTTTTATAATTTAAAAGTAAAACATATAGTTTAACTTTACAACTTGTAGTTTAAGAATTAGAGATTATAAATAAAATGATAAATTCGATATATAAACATAGGGTAAAGTATAAAACAATCATATTTTTATTTTTCTAGAATAATCATAGAGATTTTTGTATAGAGATATTATGTTTTTAAGTTTTAACAAATCAAGATTCTAAGTTAACCATAAACAATTAGAATTAAAAATAAAACAAGAGAGGGGATGTGATTTTACTTGCCTTGATTGGTTAGAGAAGGTAAGCCTATCTTGAGGCTAGGGAACTTCTTCTTCTTTTCTTTTTCTTCTCTTTTCTTATTCTTTTTCTCTTTTTCTTCTCTTTTCTTATTCTTCTCTTTTCTTCTTCTCTTGAGTTGGAGTAAAAAAAAATAAAAAGGAGGTGAATGAAAAATGAAGGGGAGAAAACAAATGAAAGGGAAGAAAAAAAATATAATAAATGAGGGATATGGGGGATTAGATGATGGTTGTCATGCTTATCCAAAGGACAAGCATGGTAAAGTAAGGTATGGGTGTGAATAAAACAAAATAGGTATAGGACAAATGAATACTAATAATAGGTTATTAGAGTTGTTTAAAATTATAATTTCAAATTAAACTAACCCAAAAAAAGTCAAACTTCATCTTTACAAGTCAAAGAAGAAAGACTAGTAAAAATATGTGTAGGACTCATCGGTGATTAAAATAATATTATTTTAAGTGACTATCTTAAAAATTTCAAGAAAATCACAAAAATATAGAAAAATGAGTCAAACACAACACATTTATTTTGGAATTAATCTGATATCAAGAATGTAACTTATGATGAAATTAGGTTGTTACAACAGCCATCCTCCATTTTTGTCAAGTAGTCCAGAATTCTGACATCACCATCTCCTCCATCAAGACACCAGTAATATCTCTACTGCAATAGTTCAGATGTGATGTGTAAGTTGCAGCCTCGTTAGCCACCATGGCCCAGTTAATGCTTCATAGAAGGATGCAAATCAGTTCAACTTGAATGTGTTTAGCATTTCTTATATCAACATTTATTAGAGATGAATGTTTTAAAATATGAAGAATTGATAGAAATCAGATCATATTAGATATGATTTGATAGGATTCTTATTGTTAGAATTTTAATAAGATCTAATAGAATTTTGGAAATCGGATCTGATATGATTTTGTTTAATTTTGATAGGATTTTGTTCTTATCATTATTGGTAGAAATTTCCTATAAATAAGCCTTGTAATTAGTAATTGACATAAAGAATGAAAAATGAAAAAAATTGTAAAAACTATGCGTGGATTCGCATGTTAAAATCTCTCTTCGTAGATTCATTGAGAGTAGACATAGATTCACCTGTATGGATTTCTGAATTTTATCTGTTTTTCTCCAATTCCTCTAAAAAAAAAAAAATCCTAATTTCTCAGAACGCTAACCCTAATCTGCTTTCATTCTGCATCAAGATGCTTAGGAACATGAACTTGGAATTTACATATTTTTAAGAGTATTTTTCTTGACTAACTTGTCCGATAGATTTGGGCCCAAGGTTTTCAAGAAGGAAAATGGGATATTGATTAGCTGATTTAAAGCAAAGAAAATGGGATATTAATTTTTCGGAATTTGGATGTACTTGAGTGACATTAACAAGTGGGATATTTCTGTATTTACATTATAATAGTAGAGATATCATTAGAAAATCTTATTTTGAAAGTTTACAATCAATTGGGTGGTTGAAACAATAATGACTTTTTAGTAATAAGTCAAAAGAATATTCTCTGAATATTTAAGCACACATAATTTGTATTATGAAGTTTCTGGTGTATGTAGATAGCTAGGAATGGTTTGCAGCGCTCATTGAGGTTGCCTGTCATGTAGTATTTTTCTAATTGATGTAGTAGCTGGTTGTCTAATGTTAGTTTCTTTATTGTGCTTAACCCGTGACGAAAAAGTTCCATATGATCTTTAATTTTAAAAAGCACTCCTTGTCAATCCAATTTGTTTGTGGGTAATAAATTTCTATGATCATCTTTTAGTTTGTTTCATTTGTACTCGTCTGATGCAGTTATTGTATGTTGCTTTTTACACAGAAGCCAATTAAACTTGAAGAACTTAATCCATGGTTTTTTCCAATGCCCTCGAGTCTCTGCAATGTTGCACCAGGTTCAAATCAGGACTTCATATCCTCAGTTTATCGTGTGGTGATCTCATCGCCAGTGGTACAAAACCCACTCTTTTCTTTCATGCTAAGTTATGTTGTATGGATTGGGTAGCTGTAAAATACTCCTTCGGCATATCCTAAAATTTATAATATACTCGAGACATATTAGAGATGTATTTCAAACTTCAAGAATTTAAAACTTTAATGCATAAATGATAGATTTGCATTACCATTAAACTTATAGATGCAATTTTTTTTTTTATTTGCCCAGTTTCTCAATGAAGAATCACGATCATTCTGGTAATTATTTAATTATATACCTTGGAAAATAGTTCTATATTATGTGATTTATTGAATTTTCTTAACCAATGTGGGCCTATGGCCGTACAAATCTATGATATTGATAAAGAGTATTAACTGGTGCATACACATAATTTGACTATTGTTGCAAGTCTATATTTCAGGGTGTTCAGTATATCGATACACCTTTTGTCGAATTTGTATCCTGTGTCTGTACCAGTGAAACGTAGAATATCCAATATCATTATTATTTTCAGGGAAGAGTTTCAGACACTAAAACAGACTAAGCAGTCTGTCTGTCGCTGGATTCCTCTAATCTTTTCGTGTTAATAAAAGAGTAAAAAAATTGCTTGTTTGGAGACCTTAATACGATATTAAAAACTAATGCATCTTATTGTAAGATGTCAAGATAACACAAGATAAAAAAAAAAAATTTACCAAGCAAAAAGTTGTTGGAATTCACGTATGCATACAGTAGCAGCTATGTTGCATGGCTTCTTCAATGTGTGAGATGAGCTGTATCCAATATCAGAAACACAGGCACTTAATTGGATACCTTTCAGATGGATCCTAGTGTTATAATATATCTCAAAATACCAAACATGTATAGAGATATACAGGAGATTAAAGTTATGAGCTTCATTGATCCATTTGATTTTACATGCATTATTGCATTTATTATTTTGTCAACTTTCTAAATGTAGGATGATGATTATTCTAGGAAGTACTTTGAGAAATTGGGAGAGAATTATGCTAGAGAGTCAATCATCCCTTCCTACTTGTGAATGTTATTAAAATAAAGATAATGAGTATGGGTTAGATCCAAATGTCCAACTAAACACTACCCGGCAAACTAAAGCGTAGATGTCTATTATATCTAGCTTGTTACACAAACATGAGAAATCGCCTTAGTGAATACTTTGCTTACTGCTTAGATGGAGTGAAGTGAGTGCAAATTATTTTTCACATGACAACATCATTACCTCTATGTGTTTGGCCTCTTATGAAAGAGTAATTGCTTGCTATGTAAATTACAGCCTGGTTGTCACATTACGTAGCCATCAACTATTTTTCAGAAATCTAAGTTACTACACCATGATCTAAAACTACATCATCTCACAAGCAGTATGAGCCATAGCTCTACATCCAGCTTGAGCACTGGAATGAGACACCTTATTTATTACTTCTCCAAGTAACAAAATAACCTCCTATATCAATAGTTTATGGCAGCCTTCCTTTCCCTCTTTTTTCTGTGTAACCAGAATCTGGATAAGTTTTAATCGTTAGGTATCCATAATTCTTATATAACAAGCCTTAGTTAGGAGATTCTTTGACATATGTCAAAATCCTTGGTGCTGCCTACTGATGAACCTCTCTTCGCTTATAAACAAAATTACGAATCTTGCAAAAATAGCAATATCTTATCTAGTAACAATGAGGTAATGAGCTTACCAACTATCCTCGTGTAATATATCATTAAAAAACTATCCCGTCTCGTTCCATAAATCAACATTAGTATCCATATGATGTTAACATGCTTGTAAGCAAGTATTTCAATCTCTTGCAATAAATCCAAAACATACTTTATTGATAAAAAGCTACTTCAAGTTTGCCACGGGTAATCTCGATCTGAAGAAAGTATCTAGGCCTCCCCATATTTTTGGTTAAAACTTTTCTTAAGATACTCTTTGGTCTTCTCAATACTATTTACATCACTTTTAGTCAGAAGAATATCATCAATATACACAGCTAGTACCATAGATCTAGATGAGCCAAGACAAATAAAACTAGTGTGATATGAATATCACCTTTGGAAAAGCAGCATCAATGATTGTTCAGTTAGACTTGTCAAGCTATGTCATGGGCTCTACTTGAGGCTATATTTGCCTTCTTGAGCTTACACACTAGTTCTCTCCATGAGCAACATACGTAGGAGGATGGTCCACATAGATCTTGTCCATGATCAAAATCAATTCTCGTTTCAGTTTGCAGATCCTGAAATACATAGTAAGAAGGGAAGAATGCCACTGAATAGTTTTTGCTTTTGGTTAGTTGGCTAATGGATAATAAGCTAATAAGAAATTTGATAACATAAAACATTTTCTAGTAACAAAGAGGAGGTAATGTAAACCATCCCTTTACCAAGAATAGAAGATGAAGTGCCATCAATGACTTTAGTAGGGAGTATGGTAATTAAAAGGGAATAAACTTCATCCTTGATACCTATCAAGTGAGACAAGGCTTCAACATCTAGTAGCCAAGGATCACCAAAGAAGGCAATACTATGCACTTATATTTGATGTAGATGTACGAGTGACAATATAAGCAGGTTGATACGGTTGAAAAGTCTGGAATTGCATGAACTCCATAGTAAGCGATCTATAGACTCTATGCAAGAGGGATGTAATTGTTCGAGGAAACAACTGTATCATTCTCAGTAGCATCAACTTGGGCTCAATTTAGCTTTTCAAATGTGCCCCAATATTTACTAGAAATATGGTTGTTCCTTCCATAATGACCATACTAGCATGGTCCCTTATTAGTTGCAGATTGTCAACCATGTTCGCTACCACTGCCTCAACCTCCGGTCGTCATCCCGGAACTATTACCATTAGGTGGAGGCAGTCTCGTAGGCTTATCGCCGACAGACAAGTCAAACTCTCGTAAAAGTGGACAAAGATGGTATCGGCTCACTACGGAGCATCTGACCTCGCATCTAGGTTGCTAAGGAGGGATCAACACTAGACAGAATTTTGGTAACAAGTTTATCACGATAACGCTGAAGTTTCTTCAAGTCTAGTATAATAGGTTGGTAGGAATCCAACTAATCAAGAGTGCCTTTCAGTTTTGAACAATAGTCAGGTAATGGTCGCCTGTCATTTTTTAAGGAGAAAAACTTCTCATACAGATCAACTACCCGAGAAATGTTGTACTTCTTTGAGTACATTTCTTTAATGTATCTCAAATCTTCTTTGCAATTTTTAAGAACATAAAACATATGCTCACTTTTTCTTCCATGCTATTGAGCAATCAAGTTAGTATTCAATAATTTCTTGCCGCTCAACCATAAAAACTATCAGTCTACGAACTCGAAGAAGCATTAGTATGGTGTTTTAGCTTCTTGTGGGAGCTAATAAAAAGGTAGAAGGGCTAGGCCCATAAATGTAGTTAGTCTCATTGAGTTTGATAGTAATAGGCTAGATATAGGAACTTGCTTGTTTTCTTTGCCAGAAACCATAACTTAGACAACTAATTAGAAAACTAAACAGTAAATGTACAACTAGGATGATAACTAGAATGAGTAGGTGGCCAAGGACAAACTCAACTAGGAGGACGACATGTTTTTTCTTTTGAATTACACCACTTTGGTCAACACCTTTTTGCAATAGGGAGGAGAGGGACTAAGTTATCATAATAGTTAGGGGAAAAGCTAAGTTGACTCATCGAGTCCTTGTTCCAGTCTAGATTGAGTTTAGATTTGAACAGAGGAGACAAAAGGGAAGCGACTGGAGACAGCAGGGGTGAGAGCAGGGGTAGCGACTGGAGGTGAGGTTTGTGGTCGAATCGGAGGCCAAAGATGATGTTGGGGGTGGAGGAATTAGTTGGAGGCGAGGTTGAGTCCGACTGAGGTTGAGGAAGAGAGGAGTGGTGGATGGAGATATGGAAGGAGTTGGCCATGAAGAAGAATGGGCGATGATGATAGGTCAGGGGGGTGAGGTGGGGATGGGGGAGCACGACTTGGCGAAGGTGGGATTATATATTTCTCTCTCGCTCTCTCTCTAATAATGTATGATAAATTGGGAGATGATTATGTTAGAGAGTTAATCAACCCTCTCACCTTTTAATATTATTAAAATAGAGAATCTGAATGCCTAACCAAGAAAACTACACTATACTAATTAACTTTGATAAGTTAATATATTGGAGTTATTGTAGTTTTTTGACCGTTATGACCTATTTAAATTTTCTTTCCATGTTGACGAAACAAGGACATTCTAATATCTACTATGCTACAAAAGCATCAAGAGAGTCAATATATTATACAAGTACCCAAAGTAAATATCATCCTACTATGAACAAATAATACTTTACCTTCTGCCTTATTTGGTGGTTTATTCTTGCGTTATAGAATTAAACTTTAGTAATTTGGCATAAGCATTTTTTACTATAGTTTTTTTTGCCAATTCCAATTTAAGTTCTCTTTGATGGCATCTAACCATGATCAAAGGTTTGCCAGTAGCTAACCTTCGTCATTTTTTGGGGAGCTATAGAAGTCTATTATCCAATCTTACAATAAACAAGGAACTTGTGGTTCTTATGCACAGAAGGAAGCAAAATGTTATAGTTCTTTCTCTTTAAAGTGTTGAATCTCCCTGACATATGGATATCCTGGAAATATGGTTCTGTCTTGTTATAACACAGAGTGAACCAGATAAAATTATAAGGCATGATGGGTTTTAGGTTCATGACAAGATGCAATATTTGCATTGATAGGACCTGGAGAGGGAACAGAATTATATGCTGATGTTATTTTACTATTCTGTGTGTTTTATATATTTAAACATGTGCAAAGATTATACTGATTTTTTTATTGCTATTGAATGCATAATTATTTTAGTGGTTGGAAGTCATTAACATTTTATCCTTTTTGATTTAAAAATGCATGTCAGAAGGCTTCGACATTTCATCAAATTGTATCCTTATATTTTCACGGCATTTGTAGCATCAGTTTTTCCTCTTAAATTTGCAGCTGCCTGATGTAATGGTTGATTACAATATGGCAAAGAGGACATTTACTATCTTGCATCAAGAAGATGTGGTGGGATTATCTAATGATGCTAAAGAGAATTTCTATGTGGAGAATTTCCATTCTAATTTTTCAGGAACTCATTTTCATGGTGACAAGCATTTGCATAGTCCAGAAGACTCTCAAAAATTGCGTGATCTTTCTGAAGCATTCTCTTGTGAAAGGAAGGAAGTTATTTCACATGATGGTGTCAAAATCCCCTTGACCATACTTTACTCTAAGAGTACAAAATTTTCTGGGCAATCTCCTGGAGTTCTACATGGATATGGAGCTTATGGAGAGGTCTTGGACAAAAGTTGGTCTTCAGATCTCTTATGTTTGCTCAACCGAGGTTGGGTTTTTGCTTATGCTGATGTCAGGTACGACTGCCTTTGGTTAGACCAGTTAAAGAACCCCTTTAAAATGGATAGCATTAAGTTGTTATGCTGGCTCTTTAAAACTTGTCATCATCATACATACCATACTGTAAAATCTCAAGATT
This sequence comes from Dracaena cambodiana, assembly GCA_036321105.1. Taxonomy (NCBI): domain Eukaryota; kingdom Viridiplantae; phylum Streptophyta; class Magnoliopsida; order Asparagales; family Asparagaceae; genus Dracaena; species Dracaena cambodiana. The sequence goes on along the minus strand of JAYEPQ010000003.1, from coordinate 29,923,814 downwards.
GTGCCACTTTACCAGTTTATATTATCTCACCAGCTTATTTTTTTTGTTACTTTGAAATTTCACTTAGTGGTGAAGTTATGATATTTTTACAGTGCTGCAGTCTCATGATGCTGTTGTTTGCCATAAAATTGTAAATGATTCTCTATTGAGCTTTTTCAATAAAGGATTACAATTTCAACGGTTTCCCGTTTATAGAAAATGAGAAAAATTTAATTCCCTCTTTGTTTAAAACTGGGCTCTAGAGTAGCTGTGGAGGACGATCTTACTCTCTGGTAACACTCCGTATAATATTTTAGTTGACAGGAGTTTTGGGTTTTTGATAGCACCAGCACTTGGATGGAAAAGAACTCTCTCTATCATATTGATCTCTCCCTTCCTTTTCCACCCAAGCTTCTGCTATTTATAGAGTTTTGGAGACTTTTGAGTTGATGTAACTGTCTAACTATTGGTCTCCACGATATGTGAATTGATTTTCCATCTTTTGGTCTAGAAGATTTGTATTAAATTCTCAGAATTTGTAACCGACATCTTTAATTCTCTTAATCGTAACCGAAATGCAGATCTCAACCTTTAGATTCGCATTTTGGTGTTTAGCAGCTTGCATGGTATGTTTGGATCCAAATTTAAGTGATGCTAGAGATGATTTTTGCTCCTTGAGGCTTTAAAGTAGAATCGCGACCTTCTGAAGTTCACGTGAGTTATGTTTAGCTCTAGTCATGAGCTAACAAGTTAATTAAAATTGCGGATATCTCTTTAATTGATGATTCACATTTTAGTTTTTTAGCTGGGTCTGCCCTTCTATTAAAAAGGGATCATCTTTGACTTTTATGTGCTTTTGTAGGCCATACCATGATCTCTCACTTGAGTTATGGATTAGATCCGCATTTTAATGTTAGTTTAAGGTCTGTGCGGATCATTCTTTTAAAATACGACTTTGTGGGGCCTATCCTTTTTAGTCCAATTTGCGGATCTCTCTGGCTGAATATCTGCTTTTTGGCTATTTTGAGAGATAAAATGCGACTCTGTGAGGGTCGTATTTTAGCCTTTCTTTGTTTTCGAGATGCGGATCTCTCTATGACAGATGATTCACATATTAGCCATTTTAGGCTTGAAATATAGATCTCTCTTTGATGATCCATGTGTTAGCCATTTTAAACTTAAAATATAGATCTCTTTTTAGTTGATGATCCACATATTATCCATGTTAGGTTAAGCTTCTCTAATGTAGTAGTGGGAGATGATTATATTCCCCATTGATAATTTTAACATCAAACTCTTGAAGTTGAAATAGTCTTGCATGGTTTTGGAGATGAAAGACTAGAACTTTTTAAGAGATAAAAATATCTAGATTAAGAAAATGTTGAAACTCTTTAAAAGACAGAAAGAGAAAGAGGATCTCTTTATAAGATGAGAATCTCCATTCTTTTTGTATTAGAGCTGGATCCTCTCATAGAGATGTGTGGATCATCTCCTCTGGGTCCCTCTTCTTCTTTAACCTTCTTGGTTTTTATAGGAGTTTTAGGATTTAAACCCTCATTAACTTAGAGATAATGGAGGTGTAAATTCTATTTTTATTTTCAATTAAATGAGGTGTAACCCCAATTTTAATTTTCAATTGAATGAGGCTCATTAATGGGATGTAACTTCCACTTTAATTGGTGTAACGCCCCATTTCCCAGGGGATATGGAAACGGAGTGCGTTACCGGCGGGAACGTGTAAGTCGACGTGCACGAGACCTATAAGTATGTAAAAGCAGAAATGAATGGAATTAAGTACTAGTCATCTATTAGGATCTTGGAAGTTAGTCTACTACTATATAAAAGAGAAAATATACATATTTAAGATAAGAAGTAACAAGTAGAATACTGATACAAAAGTTGGAAATAAAGTTCCAAAGCGGTGATACATACCAAACTAAAAATAAAAAAGCAGAAGCCTATAAATCTACTGCTGCTCGCCCTGCTCCAGAAAATACGGATCGTGCAATGACGGATTCTCGCTCACATTTTCAATATCTGAGCGTGTGGGAGAGCTCAGGGTCAAACTCGGTAAGTAAAACAATAAAAAATAGGGTGTGTGTAATATAAACAAATAGATAAGATATTAGTGTGGATATGAAGGTATGCACATGTGTGAAAAATATTAAGTAATCAAGTAACAATATCAAGTAAGGATATACATGCATATCAAGTCTAAGTTAATATTTTATTTTAGTTTATATTTTGAATTAAATGGTGAAGAAATAGACTCAAGTAAAATATGAGTGGATATAAAAGTATGCGCATGTGGAAAATATTAAATGATCAAGTAACAATATCAAGCAAAATGTACATGCATATCAAGTCTAAGTTAATATCTTATTTTAGTTTATGTTTTGAACTAAATGGTGAAGAAATAGACTCGTATATGATCAATATCAAGTATGGAGACTAATGCATATCAAGTCTAAGTTAATGTTTTATTTTATTTTATATTTGAACTAAATGGTGAAGAAATAGTCTCGTATCGTAGGGAGTGTGTAATATGTACTAACAAGTAAAATATGAATTGATGTAAAAAAATATGCTCATGTATGGAAAACAGTAATGATTAAGTAACAATATCAAATAGAGATATACATGCATATCAAGTCTAACTTACTATTATATTTTATTTTATCTTGAATTAATTGGTGATATCGTAGGGAGTGTGCAATAAACTGTATACACTAATAAGTAAAATATGAATTGATGTAAAAATCATATGCACATGTATGAAAAACAGTAATAGTTAAGTAACAATATCAAGTAGGGATATATATGCATATCAAGTCTAACTTATTATCATATTTTATTTTATTTTGAACTAATTGGTGAAGAAATAGACTTATATCGTGAAAGTACCCTTGCATACCCGGGACCCGGCTAAGATGTTGGTACTGAACCAGCCGTGCCGCTAAGCACTAAAGCAGATACTGTACAATGAAAGATTTATGATATGTTGACTTGAAATTGTGGGTTATGAGGGAATTAAAGAATAGTCTAATACCATACAGTGAAAGATTTATGATATGTTGTGCAGTCGATATAGGGGCCTATTCGTTAGGATGCCTGAATGGTACTAAATATTATCTTTTGTTTTGTCCATGCTGATGGGATGATGGATTACTCTTTGTAGTATCGATATCCGTTTGAGTGATAGTGGCATGATGGGTTCAACATCACCATCTTGGCTGGGTTCTGTATATATACGAGTAATTCATGATATGTCTATTTTTCACTGGTTAGTTCCAAAACAAAATGTAATTTAGACTTAACATGCCAGTGTATTCTCGCTTAACAATATTGTTTGGACATTTATTGTTTTCTGTACATGCATATACTATCTATATCTTTTATATTACACTTGTTAGTTTGTCGCACAATTCCTACCTTTATTATTTTACTTGTTGGATTGGACCATGAGCTATCTCCACATGCTAAAGTACTGAAAACAAGGGTGAGGATGACTCAGATTTTTTGGAGCAGGTTAAGCAGTAGTAGATTTTCAAGGCCTTTACATTTATATTTTTGGATTTGGCATGTATAATCTTTTGTGGGCTTTGGTCTCAACTCTCGTATTAGTACTGAATCTATTTGACATTGGATCTTATATATTATACTTGTTACTTTCTGTTAGAAACATATTGTATATTTTTTATTGTATGACAGTAGATTAACTTTCAAGAGCTTTATACATAGGTTATGCTGTAGTTTTATTTATTTTGGTTGTTACTATTGGCCTCCTGCACGTTGATTTATGCATGTCCTTCGGTAGCGCATTCCGTTCTCTGTTTCGATTCGAACAAGGCATTACAGATGAGGATGTTAAGATGGACGAGGGCTAACATTACTAATAAAGAGAGAGGATAATATGTTAGTCTATCCATAAGAAACTTGAGGTTGCATGGTAAAATAACTGACAAACTAATAAGATGGTTTGACATGTACAATTGATGCATATAATTGTACTGGTAGGAAAAGTGATATGTTCTTAGTTATTGGAACAATGAAGAAAATAGATAGGTCTAAATGAACGTTGGTGACGACAATTGAAAAGGATAAGAGAACTGTTAATTTAACCTTGAAACTGGCTTCTAACTATGCTAAATGGATGTACCACCCATTTCCAACGCGGCATGGAACAGAGCGTGTTACTGGTGGTCACAAATGAATCAATTTTCATGAGGCCCATAAACAATGGTAGAAAAAATAAAACTAAAATAAAACTAACCTACTAGGATCTTAGAAGTTAGACTACTGCCACGTAAAGAAGATATACAATATGTCTCTTAAAAGAAAGTAGAAGTACAATAAATAGATCCAATGTTAATAAAGACAGTACTTATATTCAAGCTGAAAACCAAGCTTAAAAGAGTAATATATACCAAACCAAAAAGTGCAATAGTAGAGGCCTAGGGAATTTATTGCTACTTGACTTATTCCAGGGAGTATGGATCATTCATTAGGTGTCCTCGGCCTCCTCTTTGGTACTTTAGCTTGTGGAGGTAGCTCAACATCAACTTCAACAAGTAAAATAGTAAAGATAGAGATTGTGTAATGTAAACTAGCAAGTGGAATACGAAAGTGGTGGATGTAAAGGGCATGTTCATGTGCAGGAAGCAATAAATGTTCAAGTAATATTGTCAAGCAGGAATACATTAGCATGTCAAGTTTAAATAACGTTTTGTATTTTGAACTAACTAGTGAAAAAATAGACTCGCATCGTTAAAACACTATAGCATAGTTGGGATTCGGCCAAGATACTGGCATTGAAGTAGCCGCTCGCTAAACACTCATGTAAATATCGGTGCCGCAAATAGTAATCAGTTGTTCCATAAATATGGACTAAATAAGAGATGATGGTTCAGCTTTACTCATGCATTCCCATAAATAAACTCCTATTTCGGCTGTGCAACTTATTCTAAATCTTTCACGACACAGTATTATTGTATTAGTCCATTTAATTCTTCCATAATCAGTGATGTCAAGTCATATACATACTTATCAGTCTGAAATATGATAAATTAGTTAGGTCAAGAACATGTACATGTGTATGTCTATCATTAAATCAATATTTAGAGTAACGAGCAAGGCAAAATCCATTGCAAAATCAAGTTAACAAAGCATGAGAAGATCTATGGGAATATCAAGACATGTCTAAGTACAAATCAAAATAATTAACTTATTTTTATGTATCATGTATTAGCTAGTAAGTATAAGTCAAGTGCCAAGTACGAAAGAGTCATATAACGTAGAGCGAGTTTAAGGCACGAAAGGGTCATTGATCACATATATAAATTACGTATTAGACAAGTAGCTACTAGGGTATATGGAAATCTATTTAAACAAGTTCAAACACTATCATGATCTTACCACTTCAATAGTTTATGGTTTTTTTCTAAATCCTAGCATGTTTTCTTGATATGGAAAAAACTAACTTTGGTAAAGTTTGCAGTCATTACCTATTTTTCAAGTGAGAACATAAATTAAGTGCACGAAAGAGTCATATAACGTAGAGCGAGTTTAAGGCACGAAAGGGTCACTGATCACATATATAAATTACGTATTAGACAAGTAGCTACTAGGGTATATGGAAATCTATTTAAACAAGTTCACACACTATCATGATCTTACCACTTCAATAGTTTATGTTTTTTTCTAAATCCTAGCATGTTTTCTTGATATGGAAAAAACTAACTTTGGTAAAGTTTGCAGTCATTACCTATTTTTCCAGTGAGAACATAAATTAGCATAAGAAGAATTATCTTTATGACATAAGAATAGTAACTTATATAAAAACCTTATTTTAGCAAATTAAGATGAAAACTTAATGAAAGTCCTCACTTTGAAATATTAGTATATATTATATGGAAATTTTCTCATGGTAAGTTAGAATCTGAAATTTGTATAGGAATCAAATTATTGTATCAAGCATGAAGTATAAAAATCATATATTATATTCAAACATTGTGTGCACAGAAAGGTAATATATTTATATCTTAAATATAGAGCATATGCATAAGGTTAACAACTTGCCGTTTAAGCATGGGAGACGTGAAATCACAAAACATGAACGTCGGGTAATGTGAAAAAATTATATTTTTTAGTATAATGATAAATATTATGTATAGAGACTATATCTTTGTAAATTTAAAACAATCAAGTTTCTAAATAACTATAAGGTTACTCTAACTACAAATAATCATGGAGACAAGTGTGGTTCTACTTGCGTTCTTGAGATAGAGGATGAAGATGAGGGTTATGATGCTAAGTTGTGAAGATTGAAGGTAATTGGAAGTTTGATTTTTTCTTCAAAAACTTAAAACAAAGTGAAATGATAGAAAGATTGAGGTAGTGAGGATAATGAGAGGGAAAGTCTTTCTCGTCTTTCTTATTTTAGGCCAACAAGAAGTGATAGACAATCTGAGGATATGAATCGTAGTTTTATGCGTAGAATTAAAGAATCTGCAGTAAAAGAGGTTTTAAAGATAATGAAGTCAAGAAAATCTTTTGGTCTAGATCAGATTTCTTTTGAGGTATGGAGATATTTATGAGAGATAGGTGTGACATTATTGACAGATCTTTTTAATAAGATTTGGCAAACTAAAAAGATACCAAATGAATGGAGGAAGAGTACCCTAGTAACTCTATATAAAAATAAGGGTTATATTCAGATTTCAGAGTTGTTCTAACTACCATGGAATAAAACTTACATATCATACTATGAAGTTTTGAAAAAGGGTAATTGAACATAAAATGAGACATATTGTTAAAATATCATAGAATCAGTTTGGATTCATGTCGGAGCGATCGACGATAGAAACTATTCATTTATTTCGTCATCTTATAGTGCAATTCTGAGAGAGAGAAATAGAGATTTGCATATGGTATTTAATGACCTAGAGAAAACTTATGATAAGATATCACGAGAGGCACTTTGGTGGACATTGATGAAGAAAAGAGTCCCCATTAAGTATATATTGATATAATTAAGAACATGTATGATAGAATAGTGGCTAATGTCAGAATATGTGGGGGTCTAACAGGTGATTTTTCTATTATAGTTGGATTGCATTAAAAATTTGCATTGAGCCCATTCTTATTTGTTATAGTGATGGATGGGCTTACTAGAGCTATTTAGGATGAGATACCTTAGTGTATGCTATTTGCTGATGATATTGTCTTAATTGATGAAACAAGAGCATGGTTGAATGCCAAGTTAGAGTTATGGAGGCACACATTAGAATTTAGAGGTTTTAGATTGAGGATGTTTAAAATATAGTATATGGAGTGTAAATTTAGTAAACGACATACTCTAGACTATAGTATTGTAATACTGATGAGCAAGAGATACAAACGAGTAGTCAGTTTAGCTATTTGGATTATGTTATTTAGAATGATAAAGAGATCGATAATGATATCAATTATAGGATACAAGCTGGTTAGTTGAATTGGAAAAGTGTAACCGGAGTTTTATGTGACCGTAATATTCTGTTAAGGTTGAAGGAAAAGTTTTATAGGACTGCTATTAGGTTAGATTTATTATATGGCACGGACTACTGGGCTATAAAGAAATGTCATTCACAGAAGATAAGTGTAACAGAGATGTGTATGCTTTACTGAATATGCGGCAATATTAGGAGAGATAAAGTGAGAAATAAAGATATTCGTACTGGGGTAGGTGTAGCCCTTTATCAATAAGAAGATGCGAGAAAATCGCTTACGATCGTTTGATCATGTGCAATATAGATTTACAAATGCATAAGTTCGACGAGGAGAGTTTATCAATATAGGACAAATTAAAAGAGCGAATGGAAGACCGAAAAAAATATGGATGGAGGTGATATGAAAAGATATGGATTCTAGTTGTTTAAATGAGAAGATACTACTGGATAGGAATGAATGGAGAAGGATTATTAACGTGATCAATCCGGCGTGATTCTCTTTTGGTTCATGTGGCCTTCCCCAAGTACTTGGGATCCCAAGTTCTTGGAATAAAAGGTTTAGTTGTTGTTAGATGTGCTAAGACAGGATCCACAATTTCGCGGAGATGGTGGTATTGGGGTATAGTGGAATAAGAAATTAGGTATAAGACATGATATTTAGTTGGTTAATGTGTTTATTAGAGTCGTTTAAATTTATAAACCTCTAAATAAACCAATCCAAATGAAGTCAAATTTGATCTAATAAGTTAAGGAAAGAGTTAGACTAGCCAAGACTAACTGTGGGACCCACATGTGATTAAAATAATATTAGTTTAGATGACTGTCCAAAAAAATATAAAAATCACCAAAAATTTAAAAAAATGTGACGCATGCAATACACTCGTCATAGGTCAATCTGACACCAGGAATTTAAGTTATGATCAAAATTGGATTTTTACATCTTAATCTCCTTAAAAAATTTCATACAAAATCTAAAATTAAGAAATCAAGGATAAATGATAAGTACCAGTTTTTTAAATATTGGATATTGACAATATACCGGTCGATAATATTATGTACTAGATATCGAGCGATATAACGTGATGACTCTGAAGATCGAATGTCATATTAGTATTATGTTGGTTTAAATTATACATGTTATGACACACATAACATATTAAACAACTTAAAACAAGTTGAGGATTTTAGCGGATACTTAACTTAGCTAATTAACTCGATAGAGGCAATCCGCTTGAGAGTTGAGAGAGGAGAGGGGTCTACTCAAGAAAGTGAAGGGGCAATATGCTTGAGAGAGGAATCAATAGCTAAATCATATGCAAAAAAGATATGGGTCATTGTCGGGGCTCACCAGTAGTCGGTGCTTGGAGTAAAGAGGTGTGGGGCGCTTTGTCATGGACTGTTAGATGCGATCGCTTGATCGAGAGAGAGTAGAGAGGTAGATGAATATGCAAGGTATCAAATCTTTGATCGACTCATGATTTGTCGGGATTGTCATTGGGATTCATGGGATTGTCGAGACTGAGGTTCTTAGTAGTTGGTGCTGGGAGCAGAGAGACAGGTTTGAGGCTTTGTTGCGGCCTTTTTATACTATCGCTTGATCGAGCGAGGAAGTAGAGAGGAAGAAGTAAAGTGTCGAATCGTCGATTGATTAGATTTAGGGAGAATGAAAATTAAGGATTCGATGATATTTATATAAACGGGTTTGGATATTAAAGAGTTAGGGTTACTGTGTCTAAATCCAAAATAAATACGATAAAAGCTGGTAATGTATTAATCTCGCCAATATTTTCCATTTCGTTTATCGGCTAATATATCACCATATGGCCGATATTATCACCACATGGCCGACATATCGCTCGATATCGACCTAAATAAGAACTAAAAAATTAGTCTTACCATATTGTTTTAGTTCCTAAATCGGTATACCGATTGGTATATTGACACACCAATCGATATTTAAAATACTGCTAAGTACTGATATGCGCATGCACGAACATGAATGAATAATAATGTGACAATCAAAATATCCAGTAGGATCATTCAAACAAGTGAGAATACTTCTTCCGAACATCATTCTCCCGCTCTTAGATGGACTTCTTGGCCGAGCGCCTATCCCACGACATGAGAACGAGGGAAGCATGTGGTTTTTCATGACTCTTTCCTGTCAATCCACAATGGCAATTGGCTACTTCATGAAAATTGTCTATTTTCAGCTCCAAATCTGGAAGATCCATAATATGTTTTTCAATTCTGATGTACTTTATTAGGTGAGAAACGTGAAATATGTTTTTGAACTATATCAACTCTAGCAGCAAGTCATGTCAGTATGTTTGTTTCTCGAATCTCTTAAACAATAGTGAAAGAACCAATATATCTAGATTGAGCTTTCCTTGCCTGCCAAATCTGAAAATTCACTTTGTTAGTGAAACCCGAAGGAATACCTTGTGACCAACATTGAACTCTATCGACCTCTGATGAAGATCTGCTTATTGTACTTTGCAACCCTTAAATGTTCCCTGATGATCTTAACTTGATGCACTCTAGGAAGCAAGGATGCGGTGATTTACTTGCCATGTTCGTGTTTGAAGCGTGTCGGATACTGACGCATGTCGGACATGGCCAAAAATTGTGTTTGACGCGTGAAATCCCCATCCAAAAAAAAAATAAAGAAAAGAATTATTCCCACACGGTCAGAGCGCGGGAGGGGAAGCGACGATGGCAATTTGGTAATTTTTTAAAAGGAATATGAGAGTCAGGATTGGGGCTAGCCATCCATCAGCCCCCTAACAAATCGTCACCACCTCCCGCCGCCTCTTGTTACCTCTCTCGCTCTATTTCGACTTCGTCGGTGCCCTCGAAGGAGTCCCCTCAGCCCTTAAAGGAGCCCCTCTAGCCTCTGTCGTCTCCACCTTAGCTCCCTCCGTCTCCCTGTTGCCTCCGCAGCTGGCAGAGAGGCCCACTGCCGCCGACGTTAGGCAATTTTCTTGATTTTTCTTTTTTATGATCTAAATAAGTTTATGATGCACTGTTGTGTTGATTCTTAAGTTAATTTTCAAGTATGTTTATGGGGTTAGGGTTAGGGTGTTCATTTTGATAGTGTATTAGTGGGGTTAGGGTCAGGGTGTTTATTTTTCTTATGTATATAAGCTTAAGCATCAAGATGCATTGTTGGAATTTTTTTAAGCATAATTTTTTTTCCATGATCCATTCTATGTATTAATTGCAATAAACATAATGCTACTAAGTACTATGGCTTGTGTATATTGTGGATTTGAATTTATGGTTTTCCATTATTTTGGGTGTTTAAGCTTTGTTATGAATAATTTACATGAAATTTTTTATGTTAATGATTAAAAAAAATATTTATATTAATTTTTTTTTCTGTATATTGCCACACACGTGTTCTCAGAAAATGTCGCTACCCATATCCTCACCCGCACCCATATCTGTATTCGTGTCCGTATTTATGATTCCTAGGGTGCACTGTCTGATCAACTATCTTTGGTCTCAGTATTTTGTACTTTCCGACATTGTCACAACACAAGGGTTATTTGTAGTTCCTGTTGTACCATATCTAAATTAGAACATTTTTTACATTCGCCTGGTTTATCTGAGTAACTATTGCTATAGGAGTAGCTCTACTATATAAAAATGGTCCTCCTACGAATCTCCAAAATCCAAGATAGTCTCTTAACAAACATGTCCTCCAAGGTCTGATGGTCCGCTCAGACTGTTTGTTTGGAGATGACATGATGAAGAAAGGTCCCAGTGTATCTCCAAACTCTTCATCAGACTTGAATCTGTTATCACATTCCAACACAATTCGCTTTAGAGTTCCGTGTAGCCTCACGATCTCCTCTATGAATCTCCTAGTGTCTTTGTCGACTGGCCTGCCGTGAAAGGAATAAAGTTGTTTGACTTCATTAAGCGGTTCATGATCGCCTAAACTACATTGTTGTTACCCTGGGACTCTTGAGAAAATAAAGAATAAAAATGTTGAGAGAAATTGGAGATGATGATCTAAATTGTCATCTCACTTCTCTTACATACTTTTATTATTTTACAAAAATCTCTTGTTTTATTCTTTACACTTCCCATCAAACTGGAACACATACCGTACTTGCCCAGTTTGCTACGAGTAAACAAACTGTCAGCCTCTCAAAGGGCGCATTCAGTAAATCTGCTAATTGATTGATAAATAACACATTCCTGGTGTCAAGGATCTTCTACCCTATAATCTTCTCAATGATAAGATGACAATTCACCTTGATGAGCTTCATATGTTTGTTAAATACAAGAGGTTTGGACATGTGGATGGCATTTTGATTGTTGCAATATAGTCATATAGCTAATGTAAAGGCAAAATTTGCACACCCATGAGATCTCTTATCCAAACTAGCACAAGTAGTGTTAGCTATGGCTTGACACTTTCACTTTGCATCTGACCTAGATACCACTCTATTCCATTTATTCTTCCAAGAGAACAAATTTTCTTCCAACGAAAATCACTTTGTCATGTCCTTGATCTTCTTTTAGTAGGTGATCCTACCCATTCTGCATCCAAGAATCAACTACATAGTGGTAGCCAAAATTTGAATAAAAAGGACCCTTGCCTTGAGCATTCTTCAAGTATCTAAGTATTCAAATCACAACAGTCCAAGACGAAGAGACTTATCTATGCAGCAAATAAGAATTGACTCATAACATGATGAATATGCTATATTTTGCTGAGTTACTGTTTGATAGTTTGGCTTCCCAACAAGTCCCTTATATTGCCTTGGTATTCCAAAAGCTTTTCCTGTGTGATAATTTGGAATTTAAATCCGCTGAAGTATTCATTGTTTGACACTCTAGAATGCCAACCTCTGAAAGTATATCAAGCTCAAACTTTGTCTGAGAATGAGATATCTCTCTTGATCCTAGCCACTTCAATGCCCAAGAGATGTCCATGGTCAACAACAATTAGGCCTTTTATCTCGAGTACTTTGGTAGGCTACATGAACCAAAAGAGAATCACGTCAGATCAATCACGTTGATAATCATTTTCCATTTATTCCTATCAAGTAATATCTCTAAAAGTATATCTAGCACAAACTTCATCTGAGTGATAAACCTCTGAAAGTATATCAAGCACAAGCTTCGTCTGAGAATGAGATATCTCTCTTAATCCTAGCCACTTCAATGCCCAAGAATGTCCATGGTCAACAACAACAACTAAACCTTTTATCCCAAGTACTTGGGTAGGCTACATGAACCAAAAGAGAATCACGCCGGATCGATCGCGTTGATAATCCTTCTCCATTCATTCCTATCAAGTAATATCTCTTCATTTAAATCTCTAGAATCTATATCTTTTCGTATTACGTCCATCAATATTTTCTTTGGTCTTCCCTTCGCTCTTTTAACTTGGCCTGTATTGATAAACTCCCCTCGTCGAATTGGTGCATTTGTAGGTCTACATTTTACATGAGGAAACCATCGTAAACGATTTTCTTGCATCTTTTCATCGATGGGAGCTATACCTAGTTTAGCATGAATATCTTAATTTTTCACTTTATCTCTTCTAGTGTTGTCACATATCTAATGAAACATGCACATCTTTGTTCCATTTATCTTTTGTGAATTACTTTTCTTTATAGCCCAGCATTCCGTGCCATATAATAAAACTAGCCTAATAGCAGTCCTATACAATTTTACTTTTAGTCTTAATGGAATGTTACGATCGCATAAAACTCTCGTTGCATTCGTTTATTTCAACCAGCTCGTTTGTATTCTATGGTTGACATTATTATTGATCTCTCTATTCTGAATAATAAAACCCAAATACTTAAACTGACTGTATTTCTTTCCCGTCCAGTGTTATAACATTATAGTTTAGGGTCCGTCGTTTACTAAATTTACAATTTATATATTCTGTTTTAAAACTACTCAATCTAAAACCTCTATATTCTAATGTGTACTTTCATAACTCTAACTTGGCATTCACTTCTACTCCTGTCTCATCAATTAAGACAATATCATCAATAAATAGTATATACCAAGGTATCATATCCTGAATAGATCTAGTAAGCTCATCTATCACTGTAGCAAATAAGAACCGGCTCAATGCAGTTCCTTAATGCAATCCAATTGTGATAAAAAAGTCACTTGTTAGATCACTAGATATTCTGACATTGACCACTACTCCATCATACATGTCTTTAATTATATTAATATACTTGATGGAGATTTTTTTCTTAATTAATGTCCACCAAAGTATCTCTCATGGTACCTTATCATATGTTTTTTTAAGTCAATAAATACCATATGCAAATATCTATTTCTCTCTCGAAATTGCTTTATAAGTTGACGAAGTAAATGAATATTTACTGTCGTTGATCGCCCCGACATGAATCCAATTTGGTTCTTCGATATTTTAACAGTCTGCCTTAATCTATGCTCAATTACCTTTCTCAAAGCTTCATAGTGTGACATGAGTTTTATTCTACGATAGTTAAAACAATTCTGAATATCACTTTTATTCTTATACAAAGATACTATGGTACTTTTCCTCCATTTATTTGACATTTTCTTAATTTGTCAAATCTTGTTAACAGAATATGTCAGCTATTTCACATCCATCTCTTCTAAGTATCTCCATATTTGTATAGGAATCGCATTTGGTCAAACAACTTTTCTTGATTTCATTCTCTTCAAATCTCTTCTACTTCAGATTCTTTAATTCTGCGTATAAAACTAGGATTCATATTCTCACACTGAATAGTGATGTTTCCTAGATCTTGATTAAAACTACTATTATGTAATCTATTAAAATAATCTTTTAATCATTTTTTTTAATTTTTTCGTCTCGAACTAGAACTTTTTGATTCTCGTATTTAATACACTTTACAGTATAAAAGTTTTTAGATTTTTTCTCTCTTATTCGAGCAATGCTATATATATACTTTTCTGGCTCTTTATTGTCCAACTTCTTCTACACTTGTTTATATAATTTAGTTTTTGCATCCGGAACAGATTTCTTAGCCTCTTTCTTGATTAGTTTATATCTCTTAAAGCTTATTCCATCATTGTTCTTTTTTAAATCTCAATAAAGCCCGCTTTATCTTAATAGCATTTTTATCTCTTCATTCCCCCATGATGTGTCTTTACATAGTCGAGCACCGCTCCTCGATTTACCAAATATATTTTTATTTACCCTCTTAATGCAGCTAGTCATTTTGTTCCATGTTACATCAGAATCATCGTGGTCCTTTCAATCTTAGGATCTAAATTATGTTTAATATTTTTAAGTTTCTTTCTAATCCTAATATTTAAAACTAAGAGTTTATATTTGGTTACTACACTTTCACCTGATACTACTTTATAATTGATGCAACTAGCTCTATCTGCCATTCTAGCTAAAAAGAAATCTTTTTGGCTCGCACTCGATCCACTTCTAAAAGTAATCTAAGTGAGAAACTCTTTTTTTAAACCAAGTATTCACTAAAATCAAATAATAAGATAAAGCAAATCTAGAATTGAGTTACCTGTTTCATTTTTTTTTTTCAAAACCAAACCCTCCATGTACACTATCAAATCCATTACGATTAGTTTCTACATGCCCATTGAGATCACCAACAATAAATAGTTTTTCTCTAGCGGGTATTCTTTGTAATGTCTCATTTAGATCCTTCCAAAATTGATATTTACTAAATTCATCAATTTCTACTTGTAGTGCATAGGCACTAATAACATTAAGTATCTCTCTATCTAAAATAAGTTTAACTAATAAAATTCTATCACCCTTTCTCTTAACCTCTACTACATCTCTAAATAATTGTTTATCTATAATTATACTATCCCATTATGATTTTTATTTTTACTCGTATACCAAAATTTATAACCCCAAGGCTTTATGGTTTTAGTTTTCTCACATACCCACTTAGTCTCTTACACGAACAAAATATTAACGCTCCTAATCATACTATCAACTAACTCTGCTAATTTACCTATAAGAGAACCTATGTTTCACAATGCCAATCGAATTCTATGTTTATGAGCTAATTTTTTTTACCCATACTTGTTTATTAAGGTGTGCGAACCCTCTTATATTTGACTTTACATCTGGGCGTCGACGTGACGCATTGCTTCTGGGCGATGACCTTGTAACCCTCATACTTTTTTCAATATATCTGGACTCCGATATAGCATGTCGCTCAGTAGGAAACGCCCCAACGAAATTCATATTTTGACTCATGTCATAATATGTGACAATATTTTATACTGGCTGTCACAGGCCTACCACAACCCTTCTCGTTTATCTTGGCTTGGGACAGACAATGAAAGAAATGTCTTAAGGTCGATCTAAAATTTTTGCTGCAAGTATAACTTAGGATCGTTTATTTCTTTACGTCAGTTTTAGTAATAATAATGTCATTCACATAAACATCCAACAAAATCCACTTTTCTTGATGGGGTCGGAAAAGATTGAGGGATCCCTTTGTGCTGGATGAATCTAAACCTGCAGTCATGGAAAATCTTCCAAAACTAGCCCTATGAGGTTGTTTTAGCCAATATAAAGACTTCTTCTACACACATTTCCTCTCTCACTGTGCAACAAACCTAAGTGGTTGTGCTGTACACATTTTATTAAGAACAGCTTGAAGGAAGGTGTTGTGTCTAATGATGCAAAGGCTAATGATGTATTGCTGCAAGGGAAATAAGAATCTGCAAGGATGTCACCTTAGCCACAAGAGAGAATCATGATAAACAACTCAATATGTTTGCGAATAACCCTTCGTAATCGTACCTTATGACGTGCTAAGGTGTCGTGTAGACTTAACTTCACTGTCTACACCAAATGAAATCTTGTGGCTTTCTTGCCACTTGGAAGATGAACCAAATCCCATGTCTTTGCTTGAGTGTACTCATTTCTTCTATCTTATCTTTCTTGTAAACTGGATTCGTTAAGGCTTCTGACATAAACTTGAGAACTTAGTGAGAGTCTATGAAGAGATAAAACAATTGTATCACTAGTACAAATATGTATGAGAGTAAATTTATAAATTGGATAAGAAGTACAACTTCATGTTCCTTTTTGAAGAGCAATTTGTAGATTAAGATCAGAAGTAGAGGACTCACCAAGATTAGTAACAACAGTAGAATCTAATGAAGGTGGAGCAAGAGCATCAACATTAAAGATGTTAAAGATTGATTGAGATGCAAAAAGTTTACATTGTATACACTTCTGTTGGTTCACTTGCCTTGATGGTAATGATTTTGAATTTGCAGAACTCAGTAACGGCTCAACATAATTTTTAGTATGAGGAGCAGGAAGAGGCAAACTTATCTTCAGACTCCAAAAGGAATGACTCACTGATTCGGGATGACTCATAATTAAATTAGGCCTTAACTCAAAGAAGGTAATATCAATAGAAATTAAAAAATGATTTAAATCCAGAGAATAGCATTTGTAGTCTCTGAGTTCTGAAGTACTGTGTAAAATGCATTTAAGAGCTCTTGGTCTTGTATCTAATTTGGTGTTATTTGGATGATATGACATAGAAAACACACAATTTCATAAAGGGAGAAGGAAAAGGATCTAAAAATGGATACAATAATGAATATGGTATCTGATCACCTAATGCTGTTGAAAGATACAATTTATAAGATTAAATGCAGTAAGAACTGCATCTCCAAAAATATATAGGTATTTTCTTATGTATGAGCATTATGTGTATTTTTCTTCTCAGCAACTCTATTGTGTTGCGTATATGAATATGAAGAAAGGGATAAATGTATCATGAAATCTGTGAATGATGAACTGAAATATTCTTTTGCATTGTCACATCTCAAAATATGAACAAGAATACAAGATTGTATTTTCAGTTCAATATAGTATTTTTTGAATACAGAGGAGACTTACTGAATAATTTTTCATTAAGAAGTGCCAAGTGACACTGAGAATAATCATCGACAAAATAATGAAATATTTGAAACTAAGTTTTGATTCCATTTGGCATAGACCTCAAACATCAGAATTCACTAGTTCAAAGGGAATACTCCGTCTATTATTGATTCTAGATGGATAATTTGTACAATGACGTTTGCCTGACATGATTCACACTCCAAATAAGAAACAGGACTCAATCTTGGAACCAACGCATTTAGTGGATAGCCCAAACGCTAATAATGATCAAGAGATAGAACCAGACCATACTGCCGGACTAGAATAAACATCAATATAGTACAAGCCTTACATGTTCTATGCCAATTTTCCTGTGTTCCAAGTTCTTGAAAGACAAATGATGGGAAAGAAAGTTACCGAGCAATTTGTAACGCCCCATTTCCCGAAGGGATATGGAAACGGAGTGCGTTACTGGCGGGCACGTGTAAGTCGACGTGCACGAGGCCTATAAGTATGTAAAAGCATAAATGAATGCAACTAAATATTAGTTATCTATCAGGATCTTGAAAATTAGTCTACTGCCATATAAAAGAAAAGATATACATGTCTAAGATAAAAAATAACAAGTACAATACTGATACAAGTTGAAAATATATACCAATCCAAAAATACAAAAGCGGAAGCCTAGAAATCTACTGCTGCTCGGCCTGATCTAGAAAGTACGGGTCATGTAATGGCAGATTCTCGCTCACATTTTCAGTACCTGAGCGTGTGGGGAGCTCAGGGTCAAACCCGGCAAGTAAAACAATAAGTAGAGAGTATGTAATATAAACAAATAGGTAAAATATGAGTGTGAATACGAAAGTATGCGCATGTGTGGAATACATTAAACGATCAAGTAACAATATCAAGTAGGGATATACATGCATATCAAGTCTAAATTAATATCTTATTTTATTTTATATTTGAAGTAAATGGTGAAGAAATAAACTCGTATGTGATCAATATCAAGTATAGAGACTAATGCATATCAAGTCAAAGTTAATATCTTATTTTATTTTATATATGAACTAAATGGTGAAGAAATAGACTCGTATGTGATCAATATCAAGTATGGAGACTAATGCTTATCAAGTCTAAATTAATATCTTATTTTATTTTATATTTGAACTAAATGGTGAAGAAATAGACCTGTATCGTAGAGAGTGTGCAATATGCACTAACAAATAACATATGAATTGATGTAAAAAGCATATGCACATGTATGAGAAACAGTAATGATTAAATAAAAATATCAAGTAGAGATATACATGCAAATCATGTCTAACTTAATATCATATTTTATTTTATTTTGAACTAATTGGTAAAGAAATAGACCTGTATCGTAAAAATATCCATGCATACCCGGGACCCGGCCAAGATGCTGGCGCTGAACCAGCCATACCGCTAAGCACTCAAACAGATACCGATACTGATTATTCGGTCGTCCTATCAATATGGACTAAACAAGAGATGACTCAGTACCATCTGGGCGCCTCCGCGGATAGGCCCTTATGTCGGTTGTACAACCTATTTTAAAGTTTTCACGATACAATATATATCCACCCTTTAGTTCTCCCATAACCCAAAATTTCAAGTTATATTACATGCAAATCAATCCGGAATATGATGAACCAATCATATCAATATTAATATATATACATATCTAGTAATAAGTAAGATGTGGTCCATGTCAAAATCAAGTTAACAGGCAAGTCAGAATCCATGACACTATCAAGACATGTGTATGTACTAACAAAGGAAATCTGGCATATTTTCATGTATCTTGTGTAAATAATTAGTATGTATATGTCAAGGAAAGAATGATGGAGTGTCAAAATCAAGTTAACAGGCAAGTCAAGATTCATAGCATTATCAAGACATGTGAATGTACTAATAAGGGAAATTCGATATATTTTCATATGTCTTGTATAAGCAACTAGTATATATATGTCAAGGTAAGTATGATGGAGTATAGAATGTTAAGAAAATAATCATGTATGTAAACCACATATGAATATAAGTATACATATAAACATGTATGTGAGTATTAAGATTTAAAATTCCTATAATGATCATGTATATGAATCATACATATACAATTATGCATATAAACACATATTAAGTAAGTGGGTACTAAATTGTAAAGATAGAAATTAAATAGGCTTAGCATTTTTATAATGATTACTTTACAACATATTGATTTTCTAAATTCTACCATTATTTCATAGTATGGAAAGTAGCAAATTTATTAAATCTTACTAATGTATATATTTTTCAAGTAAACATGGATTAGCATAAAAACAATTATGACCTAACATAATATCTCGTATAAAAGAAATATTTTAACAATTTAATGTATAAACTTATTTGAAATCTTCTCTTTAAAACATGATTATAAATACATATATATATATATATATATATATCTATGTTCTAATGGCAAGTGGAAAGTGATTTAAAATATTGTATTATATATGAAGAACTTATATGGAAAATTCAAATGTATATCCAAATATGATGAATTCATAAAGGTGGCATTTTTATAATTTAAAAATAGAGCATATAGTTTAACTTTACAACTTGTAATTTAAGAATGTGAGATTATAAATAAAATGATAAATTCGATACATAAACATAGAGTAAAGTGTAAAAATCATATTTTTATTTTTCTAGAATAATCATAGAGATTTTTGTATAGAGATATTATTTTTTTAAGTTTTAACAAATCAAGATTCTATGTTAACCATAAACAATTAGAGTTAGAAATAAAATATGAGTGTGGATGTGATTTTATTTGTCTGATGGATAGGAAGATAAGCCTATTTCGAAGTTAAAGAACTTCTTCTCCTTTTCCTTTTCTTATTCTTCTTCTCTTTTCTTCTTCTTCTTTTGAGTTGGAGTAAAAAAAAAATAAATCATTGTTCTACCTTCTAAAGCGTGCGGCCCACCAAACTGAAATTCATTCCGCATAGGCCATGATGCCACGATCGCAATCTCGAAACTGCACCTTCCTCCCTGTCTCAACCATCTCGCGAGCACGCATGCTCCGAAATCTCGGCCGTGCGGGCCCCCCATTCGGATGCTCCGCTGCTACGGCCCTCACCACATGCAGGGGGAAGAAAACAAAAAAAAATAAAGGTCAAGTGCGGAGATGAGCCGGCTTCCGCTTCGCTGCTGAACGATAAAAGTTTAGCAAAAAAATAGCAAAAGGGGTGCAACACGAGGACTTCCCAGGAGGTCACCCATCCTAGTACTACTCTCGCCCAAGCACGCTTAATTGCGGAGTTCTGATGGGATTCGGAGTTCTGACAGCAAGTGGAAAGTGATTTAAAATATTACATTATATATGAAGAACTTATATGGAAAATTCAAATGTATATCCAAATATGATGAATTCATAAAGGTAGCATTTTTATAATTTAAAAATAGAGCATATAGTTTAACTTTACAACTTGTAGTTTAAGAATGTGAGATTATAAATAAAATGATAAATTCGATATATAAACATAGAGTAAAGTGTAAAAATCATATTTTTATTTTTCTAGAATAATCATAGAGATTTTTGTATAGAGATATTATCTTTTTAAGTTTTAACAAATCAAGATTCTATGTTAATCATAAACAATTAGAGTTAGAAATAGAATATGAGAGTGGATGTGTTTTTACTTGTCTTGATGGATAGGAATATAAGCCTATTTCGAAGTTAAAGAACTTCTTCTCCTTTTCTCTTTTCTTATTCTTCTTCTTCTTTTGAGTTGGAGTAAAAAAAAAATAAAAGGAAGAAAGCAATGAAAAATAAATGAGAGAAAATAAATGAAAGGAAGGGAAGAAAAAGCTATAGATAAAGGAGAGATACGGGGGTAAGATGATAGTTTGTCATACTTGACCAAAAGACAAGTATGGTGAACGTAAGGTATGGGTAAATAAAAACAAAGTAGGTATAGGACAAATGAATATTAATAATAGGTTATTAGAGTTGTTTAAGGCTATAATTTCAAATTAAACTAAACCAAATAAAATCAAGCTTCATCTTTATAAGTCAAAAAAGAAAGACTAATCAAAATATGTGTAGGACTCACTGGTAATTAAAACAATATTATTTTAAGTGACTATCTTAAAAATTTCAAGAAAATCACAAAAATATAGAAAAATGAGACAAACACAACGCATTCACTTTGGAATTAATCTGATATCAAGAATATAAGTTATGATGAAATTACGTTGTTACATAATTCAATACAAAAGTTATTTTATTGTTAGATAACAAATTAAGTAAAAATTTAGGCAAATATGGAAATGAGGATAATGACAAATATAGTGAGATCAACATTACTCACTCCATCATGAAGTATACCATTGTCATCCAAAGAGGAAAATACGAAGCTGAATTAAATTCAAATAGGATACTTGGATTCCTCATTATATGATCAGAAGCTCTTGAATCAATGCTTTAGGCTATAGCAATGGCTATGCAAAACAAGTAGAAGGATAATCTACCTGTGCTAGAGTAGCTGAAAAATTGTTAATGTCTGAAACTGCTAAAATATCTGATATTTCTGAAATTCGTCCTCTAACATATTCACAATTTTCTGGGAGCAGATTAACTTTACTAATCCATTACAAATT
Organism: Dracaena cambodiana; assembly: GCA_036321105.1. Taxonomy (NCBI): domain Eukaryota; kingdom Viridiplantae; phylum Streptophyta; class Magnoliopsida; order Asparagales; family Asparagaceae; genus Dracaena; species Dracaena cambodiana. The sequence continues at coordinate 29,901,794 of JAYEPQ010000003.1, read as the reverse complement.
ATTTAACTAAACACAAGTGATATAGTACTTCTTACTGAGCCCAATATATAGTTCCAAACAAGTTTCCCAAGCAGATAATTTTACGGTTTTACCAATGAACTACAAACAATTCTCCTTTGAGATATAATCAAAACAAACAATTCCAACATATGCACAAACTTCAAACAACTCCTCGCACAATCTTTTCTCGAATCTAATACAACTTTACATATCGAGCAAATTCTCACCATATTGAACAAACTTCTCGAAACATTCTAAATAATTCTTCCATAGAAATCTTGACATGCTCAAAAGCTTATCACATAAAAAGGGGTAAAATTTTTTTGGCTGTACCATGGGTATGATTCACACTACAACAATGTTTTTCCAGGAGACGAAGATAGGGATGAGCCTTAAGTCTTGATCTTAAAATGAGATCTCAATTGTATTAAAGATAGGGAAGAAATAAGCGAAATGAAGTTGATAGTGATGGCTCGAAAGGAGATGGCACAACTGATGATAGCTGGAGGTGGTGGTGGTGGTGATGTTCCCTCATGTGATAGCTTTTGAAGGTGAAGTGGAGAGTGATAAGATGGTTGCAGTGGTGGTGGGCAGAGATGGGAAGGAAGGTGGAAGGTGACTAGATAATAACTTAGTCAAGGCTCTGATACCATGTTAAAGTTAAAATTAGGGAAAGGGGTATTTGGTTGCTACAACTGGACCCAATAATTAATTTTCCTACAATAACTCAGAGATCCATGTTTTATTTTGCTATAATCTGGTCAGGAAAGAGCAGGGTATGATAGAAGAACCTTGCTGGAATATATAAACTCTGCTCCTAACAAGGGTTTGCATGTGTGTGCGTGCATGTGTATTTGTGTATATCAAATGACATAGGTTTTACATAACAATTAGCGTTAACTTCTGGAAGAATTTTGTGAACAGATTTGAGAATCGTCTAAGCTATGGTAGTAGTAGAATCAAATCTATCAATTACCTTTCCTCAAACATAATGGCAGACAACTTTGATGTGTTTTTTCCTTTGCTAAAAGCTGATGAATAGCAACGTGAGCAGCTGGTTGATTATGGGAAGACAGTGGAGAAAGAAATTGAACTGTGAAACCCATTTCATGCAGTGTATGATTAGGCTATAGTGATCAAATAATTCAACTTCCAATATTATTAACATTATCTACCTGGATTCTCCCAAAATTTGCTTTTTTCACCATACACCTGAATTTGAGATTCACATATTTGGACCTAAAGTAGCACATCACAACCAAAAGGCCAGACAAGCAGGTTTTCCTTTTTAGTTAAGTTAATTCATGTAGCTCCAAAATATTCTTGAATTCTGTATATTCGGTGTATAAGGATGAGCCTGTTAGAGAAACCCCTAGGTCAAGAGCCATGGTTTGTGGTGCTCCTGGGTGCTTAGGTAGGGAAGAATTTGATAAAAAAAAAGTTGCTTCATAGTAGTTTATCTAGTATACACATGTCTTCATAGGATGTTAACGAGGAACTCTGATTATTTATGAACTTGTATAGCGTGGCTTCAGAATGAATTTACTGGAAAAGGTATAGAAATAAAACACATTTCACTAAATGGCCACACATGTTCGAAGGTTCATTTTAAATCCCTTCTCGAGTTGTAGGGTTTCTTCTGGATGGATTTTGAATCTGCAGCATTCATTAAATAATACTGGGGGTTATAAGAGCCAACTAATATCTTCTTTAGCCTTATATGCTAAGAGCTTGTGATACTTTTGTACTTTTCTCGTTATGTCGTCTCTAATTTATCATCTTCTTCCTATATTAGTAATTGCATTTTTTCTAGTATTCTTTAAATTTTTGGTATTGATTCTGCTTTGACCTTGTCCTTGGATGTTGCATTTTGACACCCGACTTCCTCAACCTTTGTTGCTTAAATGTTAATATGTCTTGTTAAAAGCAAAAAAAAAAAAAAAAAGGAATGCTCCTGAATCTTGCAGTGCAACACATTTCCAGTGTTTTGAATATCGGCCGCACTATTGATATTGCAGTTGATATTGCGTTTTTTAATACAAAATGCAACGATATAAGCATGGCATAAAGTTTAATGTTTTTGAATAAATAGTGGCATAATATCGGGTCCAAGCTGATATTGTGGCCACAATATCGGATGCAAAATAATAGCCGAAATTATCTAAAATCAACTAAATTTAATTTGTAACTTCTAATATGGACTATCAATTTATGATTCTAATATAGACTTGTAGACATGATATGAATATGTGATATTTCATTAGTTATACGTTCTCCTTTCGTTGCGTAAATATTTTATATATTTGTTGATCTGTTTTTATTTTGAATGATCTAATTATTATTTATGGAAATTCTACAATTGGCTAGTGGTTATAGATTCATCGGATTAATGTACGTTGTTGAGATATGTATATCATAAAATTATATATATATAATATTTTACGTAGCTTTTTTATGATGTATGCATGAATTACCTTATTTATATTTATTTTTTATGATATATGTATGTATATTTACATTCTGATATTGACATCTGATATTTGAAAAATATCTCAGATATTTCCTCGATAACGATAACCACTATAAAATTTTCCAATCAAATATATCCGCTATAGCTGATATTTAAAACCTTGCACATTACCACGTAGATCACATAAAAGGGAAAAAGATAAATACCATCTCATTCAAATGTTGTAGAGGGCGTTTCTAATTTGCAAAGGTAGATTTGCATGATGATGGCATGGATATATTTAATGTTCTAAAACATAGAGAACCGATCAAGTACTCGGCTAAGTACTCAAACTTGTTCACTGAATGCACCGAGATTAGAAACTCCACCCACCTAGAAATTGGACAAAACGAGACTCGACTAAGTACTTGAATAGGTCCAGGTTATGAAGCGGGTGCTCAAACTCTTATCAGGTCAAAAAATAAAAAGGATCGTTAACCTGTCCTGCTAGGTTTTGTTAAAAAGTCTTTGAGAGAGGGATTAGGACTCGATTGGGCTATAATATATCTCGACTAGTTTTGGTAGTTACGTCGAATTGGCGATCATCAAAACAGTTTCAATGTGATATGATTAGCAAAGCATCATCGATTGGTCCAGGGAGTTGAGCGGATTAGCAGGTCGACATTTCGCAGTGTTTCAAACTCAGTAAGATGGTAATATTGATTTTTTCGGAGCAATTTTTGTTCTCATTTTCTTTTCTTCTTCTTTTTTCTTAATATTTTTAATTTCGTTTTCTTTCATTCTTTCTTTTTTTAAAATTATTTTGAAATTGAATTTTTTTTAAATCGATTGAGCAGGAGTCGAGTCCGGAAAGAGGTTTTTTGTTTTTTAAGGGAAAAAAAATCAAAACCTAGATCAAGAATTATTCTTCTTGAAGCTTATTTTAATACATTTAAGTTATTAAGTTATTTTGGTTTTTGAGTATTGTGATTACAATATTCTTGTATTACATGTTTAATATTTTTGTTATAAATATTAATATTTTGAGTTCCGAATGAATAATCTAAGTACTCATCAAGTTTTCTAAGTACTCACTGCATGCTCTTGGACCGAGCGCGTAATGAAATTGGATTTTAGAACTCTGGGTAAAGTGTTGTTAAACTATTATGCATGTTTTATTTTAATTAGTACCTCATTTGAATTTGATCCTCTGTGCAGGGGTGGAGGAGGTAACTCATCATGGCATCAAGCTGGCACTGGAGCAAACAAGCTTAACTCTATGTATGATTTTGCTGCATGTGGATCATACCTTATCAGTGAGGGATATGTTAATAAAAACCAGCTTTGTGCTATTGGTACTAGTGCTGGAGGACTTCTCGTGGGTGCATGTATTAATATGTATCCAGATTTATTTTGTGCTGCTGTTCTGAAGGTAATTATGAGTTACTGTGTAGAAGATAATGATTGGTAAATTAACAGAGCTTGATTTTTCTGCATTTTGTTTCTTAATCTGTATGTAACTATTACTTAACTATGGTTTTTCTGATGTTCTTGAAATAGAGGATAGGAACACGACCTGCTCTTCTGAATGACTGAATAGGACTAGCTAAAGTGGGAATAATTTTTTTCTCTACATAACGAGATAATTTTCCTATGCTGCACATTGTAGAGTTTATTCTGCATCATAACTTGGTGAAAAATTTGCCTTCTGATATATCCCAGTTAAGCGTAGCTACAGAAGAAGAGTGGACATACGAGGTAGATTCTCATTTGGAATATAAGCCTCACACTGTCTTTGAAAGGACAAAAATAATCCTGTCAATTTTCGGAGAAATTAGTTAGGAACAGAATATCTTATACGATGAACTCTTCTTTATCATTTCTCTTTCTTCTTTATCATTTTGGAATATAAGCCTCACACTTCTCTTTCTTCTTTATCATTTCTGCATCATAACTTGGTGAAAAATTTGCCTTCTGATATATCCCAGTTTAACGTAGCTACAGAAGAAGAGTGGACATACGAGGTAGATTCTCATTTGGAATATAAGCCTCACACTGTCTTTGAAAGGACAAAAATAATCCTGTCAATTTTCGGAGAAATTAGTTAATAACAGAATATCTTATACGATGAACTCTTCTCTTTCTTCTTTATCATTTCTCATGAAACGGATTGGTAATTTTGTATATTATGTCTAAGCCTACCATGTCTGCTTATTTGATCATTCCTGTGGTCTCTCATTTTATCACCATCTCCCATTTTCCCAAACTTGTACTTTATAGTCTTTTATCTTATTTTCATTTTAAGCATGAACAGATTTTATCCACTGTCTCTTACCTTCTCATAAGTATAACCATTGCACATATTTATTAGTCTTCTTATATCCATTCTGTTTTAGCTCTTGAATAAATCACGGGGTGGAACTTACCCTCCCAATGATTAAGCATATGACCCTCTTCAAATAATAATCATTCTTGGAAAATTGATGAAGAAATCAAGAGAACACACTGACGTAAACAAAGCAAAGCTCAAATGATATCTGCTTCCACCATTTTTTTTACTTCTTCTTGCCCACCACCGCCCCTCCCCCCCCCCCCCCCCCCCCCCCCCCCCGCCCGTTTTTTTGCATCGTGAAATAGTTTAACATAATTGGAATGCTAGTATACACAATGGAGAATTAGTAGGATTGATCCTCTAGTTGGCCCTAATAATCAATCTAACTGAATATGATTTTAAGTCTCTTTCACCATATCTACTGATTGCAAGCACTAGGCGCTGAACTTAAAAGGTACAAACCTATCATTTGAACCAGTCGCCAGACTGCCAAGACAATTGAATTGATGTCAAACATTTTGCTTTAGTAACAGAGAACAAAATGAAAGAAATGGATATAATGCTTTATTTGGGTAATGACAAACATGAAAGAAACATGATGTAAAAATTACTAACTAAATGTGATGAAAATAAATTTGAAACACTAGTTGCACCTTTCAGGCAGAAGAGAAACAAACATACCATACATGGTTGTTCTACATCTTTATCTTTCTACACGGAATTGAGGAAGATCTGTGTTGGTGCTTTATTGGTTCTTGAGGGAAATTTTATTACATTTGAAGTGTTTTATTTCAAAACTATGCTTCTTAAATTTTCACTTAATAAAATTTATATAAAAAATGGATATTGGGTGCTTCACTTCAAAACTATAGTCTTGTTTTGTCTATCAATGAAAGGCGATAGGAACTAGTATTACTAGAAGGTTCTTCAGAAGTTGACCAATTATAAGGTCAATGTGGTAATTAAAAGTCTTGAATTTGAATACTTTTGTATACATAGCATTATATTTCACAGTATTGGATTTTCTAATTTTGAAGATACTTAAGTTCTTTTTATTTAGATTACCTTGATTTGTGTGAAATATTACACAATGGTATTATAATAATTTTACTGATCGTCCAAACGAACTTGTAGCAATTTAGATAGTGATAACTTAGTTGTATTCTCTATTCTGTTTTTGAAATGATATTGCTTCCTGTTCCTGGAACTGTATCTCTCTCTCTCTCTCTGTCTCTATGCACACACACACACACACACACACATATTAGTATCCCGTTACCACTCTTATACTGTCTCTCAAAGCAGGTTCCGTTTCTTGATATCTGCAACACAATGCTGGATCCCACTTTACCCCTCACTGTGTTGGACTATGAGGAGTTTGGTGATCCTAGGCATCAAACTGAGTTTGAGACAATTCAAAGTTATTCTCCGTATGATAACTTACCTTCCGGGATATGCTATCCTTCAGTACTGGTTACAGCTTCATTTTATGACTCAAGGTATGTTTGAGTTCTCTTTCCTTTTAGGTTATGGCATTGCTTTTGGGGATGCTACCTTATTTTGTGAGTACATTTACAGGTAGTTGGGTGCTTCAATGTTAGATTCTTAATTTTTTTTTTTTTTTTTTTTCTCTTTTGGTTCTTTTGTGGTGGTTCTTTCCCCCTCATTCAATCTTCTAGTCCCAGAAATTCTTCATAAATGCTTGATTTGTCATAAAGTTTTTCTAAAAAGCTGAGAAGTATTGACATGACATGGTACTCAGGCACCAGATGGACACAGACATACATCTATTACTTATAAGTAACATAAACAGGGCACGATGACTCTAGAATGTATAATATAACTATTAAAGTGAGGGTGCATACATGCATTCATACAACATGTCCATGTATTCGAAAGTCTACATATTTCTAACAGTATATCAACATACAGTATTTATATACGAATTTAACCTATCAGACAAATTTATGACTTTGCAAATTTCTACTGAGTTTAATATGTCCATTTCTTATATTGAAGCATATCTAAATGTATCATAGAATTTTGCAAGTCTAATAGTTTGATGGCCTTTCTCCATTAAAGTTTCGGCTTTGACATATAAATTAAAGTAAATAAATATCTCAAACATGTAATTTGACGAAGGAGTGTGTAGGACATGTCCTAGCAATTTCTGCATCCTAAATTTAAAACAATACTAGTATATACCATATACTGCTATGCACGTTATAGAAATTATAGTGCATTAAATAAATACAAGAATATAATTAGATTAGTAATTTTTTTTTTAATGTGCCAAATTAAATAAGTAAGCTTACCTTTTTTAATATAGAGAAATCTTTTCAGAGATATTTCTGTACTTGTGAGAATATTTTATAACCTTATTAATTTAATTTGATTGTGTCATTAATTTACAATTGAATTCTAGTTTTTTTAGTGTGTTAAAAGTAAATGTTTAGAATATTTCCATAAACAACAGATGGCTCATGGCATTTATTATATCATTCTTGTGTTTTTCATGTAATGGTTGATTATCATTCTATGATTTTGGTAGGTTTTATCAAAATTCTTAGTAACAATTTGCAAATAAGATTTAAAATCTCATTAAATTAAGAATTACAAGTTTCACTTTTGATTAACAGCAAAGGTGATAAAAGAAAAACAGTTTTCTTTACTTTCCAACTATAATTTAACTATGTGACCTTTGTATCCTCTTCTTCCACTTTCTCTGTATCGTTATTATCAACAAATAGAAGAACATACATTTTTTGTTTTATTCACTTAAATCCAATAGAAAATCAAATAAAATTACAATAAAAAAGTTAACGTTTTAACAAACAAAAAAAAAATGTTTAGAATCAATAATCAGCTGATGTGGTCATCACCTGACCTATTTGGAATAGAAAGTACATGAAAATTCTAACCCATCATCATTTAAACCCGAAAACAAAAAGTTATATCTAATGAAACAGAAAAAACTGTCAGTTTGTGATTCAATAGAAAGGTTTTTTTTTTTTTTTTTCCCTAACGTTTCTTTTAAAATAAATAATCAAGTTTATAGGCCTAGGAAAGTTTTATCTTTTTGAACTAGCTACGTAGGCGATAGCACCTATCGCCGTGCCTATGTGGGCATGTCATACATTTTTCACTAGTTTACTAGTGTCGAATTTGTCAAATAGGGCAGTATCAAATTCCAACCCAACACTTAAAACTCTAGTTCGATTGATTAAATACCTTGCCGCATATGCCAAATGCTGCATAGATGTTGGTCAGCTCGATAAGTGTTCTTTGTTAATCTTGTGAAACCAACTAGTTTTGCTGTGAGTTGTGTATTTATAAAACCTTTCATTAATTATATGTCAGTCAGTTTCTTCCTGAAAATTGATATGTGAATATATATCCAACGAAGAAAGGAGTGCATTGTCTATCTCAAGGAAAAATATGGTTAGCATGAAAAGTACAATGTAATTGCAGGAAAACTTCTTGTATAGTTATGAAAAGTGGGTTGGTTGTACTTTTTTTTCTTTTAGCATTTGATATTGTTTAATTCTCCTAGGCATTTCAGTTCACTTTAGTTAAATATCTATATGTCACAGGTTTGCCTCTTGAAGTAGAAAATTCTATTTGACACAATACAAAATAGTAGAAAATCGGAAAAAGGAATTCTACTTGCCATGTATACATGATGTTGGTTCCAATGCCTATGGGGAGAGGCATAAATGTGGTCGGTCTAATTTTAGTTATAGACTCCTGATTCTGTGTTGATACTAGAACATTCAGCAAATAAGGTAGTATAACCATGGCGAACCCGCACCATGGCAATTCCAAAGGGCAAGTGGGAGCTTCTGTTCCATTAAAAAAAGAGGGAGTTTGTTTTACTACACTTGAAAAAAGCCGCTTTATAAACCCTCACAAAAGTCTTCTGTAAATGACATCAAACATCTTAAGTTATACCAAATGTAGCCAATTCAAGAACTTCATCTGCAAAACCTACTTCCCCATTGTTTTGAAGCACTTTGCCAAATTCAAAACACATGTAAGGGTGCAAATGGAGCAGAAACGGAGTGGATATTATTATATTCATGTTCATATTTGTTTTTCTTTCTCAAACATGTATATGGATGAAGATTTTTTTTTTTTCAGTCACATTGGGAAAAATGGAAAAGGGGTATGATATAGATATCTATTAAAATCGATAGCAATACGAATCCTATAAGAAAATTTTCATAGTTGACATATACAAATACGGATATGATAGTTATTCAGATAAATTAATGTTTGCATCTGTAAAATTATATTGAATATATTATAAATAAGCAAATAGATAAGTCATTTGTGAACAATTGAAATATAAAACATAATTTTAGAATTATTTAATATGTGAAAAGTTTTAAAGCTAAAATATGGATATTCAGATACGGATGTTATATTAAGAATTGGATTCGGATCAAACCATATTCATATTCGGATAGAATTTGATAAGGAAAACCTAATTGTATTTGAAAAATCCGGATGAGAATCCAAGTATGATCAAACAAAATCATATTCGTTTGCACTCTAACAACATAGCATTGGAAGGTTCACATCCACATCACCTACTTAATGTTGACATTACATTCGAATTCTCCTGTGCAACCCATGTCCTCCCCACATTAAGCCTATCAAGAACCATCTCCATGGGATTCGCCATGGTGCAAAAGTTAAGGTCAACATTGCAGCCAAAGAAGCTAGTGGGACCAGCTGAGGCAGAGGGAAGTGGCATGGGGGGTGCCTGTAGTAGTTAGGGGACTGGGCTGCACCCTTAAGGCCTATTGTTTGAAGTTTTTAAGGGAGTAGCTGGGACTTGTGGTACAGGGTGAGATCGGTAGAGCAGCAGCAGATGAAGTGGCCTTAAAGTGGGCGGAGTGTGGAGGATGAGGCTGATGATGTAATTAGTTATGGAACAGTCAGAATTATGGAGCAGTACTCATCGGATTGAAAGTAACACTAAGACCATGAGGGGCGAGGGTGGGAGTTGAGATCTCCTTTTTGGGCCTTTTTTGTTGAACTCATTATTTTGGTGGGGGATTAATTATACCATCACTTTTGCCAACTGCATTAGTTTTAAGTTGCTGGAAAAATTAACAAAACTCCTTGTAGATGTGACTGTTGATGCCAATGTCTATGTGGCAAATTAGAGATCTATATCTAAAAAGCTTAATGAAGCTTAAAGATATTAAGTTGATGGTAGAAAGTTTAACCTAAATGTAGATAATGAAGCTTAAGGATAGTTTAAACTAAAGGTAAAAAACTTTTATAACAAGCGAACATATTAAGTTGATGGTAGACAATTTAAGCTAAATATTGATAACTTGAAAGATTGGATGATGTCATTGTTAGCCACTGTAGCACCTCCTGTCGATGGTAGACAGCGAATTTCTTTCAATAAAATACAAAAAAAGGAAAAAATAAAGAATAGAAAAGAGAATAGAAAAAAAAGTACATGATAACTCTCTCCTCTCTCTCAAAAGAAAGGGAAAAAATGTTAAAATATGAGTGAAATAAATTGCTTAAAGACGGACATAGTGCATATGAATTGCGATTTAAATGTGTTCATGCCCGGGCTGAATCATGTCTAACTAGGAAAAACACTCATCCTATCTTCCCATGTGACAGTAAAAGAGAAAAAGTGCAACTTGGTATAAATACAAATATATATCATATGAGAGTATAAGAGCTCATTTAAACTTAAAAAATATAATGGGCTCCGTATCTAGGGCCATTCAAAATATAGCAAGGGGAAAGCACATGTAAATAGTTTCTTGGAGGGTGAACACATATTTCCCTATTTTGAATCATTGACGTGAAGAATTTTATATTCCATATTAGGAAGAGAAGGGCAAAGATGATAAATGAGATTGAAACTCAATGAGACAATTGAAGTCCAAGTTTAATTGGGATTAGGAGCTAGATTGAGATAGGTTTTTCATTTTTCTTTTCAACTGAAGTCTGATTTAAGATTACTGTATTTGAAATAAATTCTAGTTAGAATGCTGGATAAGAGTTTTGTTAGAAGAAGCAAGATTTCTAACCCAGAGAGATTACTCTTTTCAATAGAGATCGAGAATGTAGCAGTTTGAAATTGAGTGGGATAGGGTTTTATTTTCTTCTTGAAATTGAAATTTGGTTAAATGTAGATTGAGATAGGATTTCTTATTTCTTTCTAAATGAAAATTGATTTAAGGTTAGTAAATAGACATATCTGATTGAAATTAAAATAAATTCTAATTAGAATAAATAGGTAAAAGAGTATTTAGTAAAGTGAGAAAGATTTCTAACTGGGAGAGACTATTTAATTGGTAGAACTTGATGGAAAGAAATTGCAAGTAATTGAGATAAGGATGCTTGAATTTCAAATTGGATTCTATTAAGAGCTAGATTGATTTAGAATTTTATATTCTTTTTAAACTGATTTTTATTTAAGACTATGAAATAAATAGTCCTATATTGAATAAAGACAAAAATTCTAGTTAGGATCTGATAGGGCTATGAGTTTTGTATAGAGAGACTAAGAATTCTTAGAGACTATATTTCTTGTATAAAAATTGAGAATGGTCTATTATGTGTTTAAAGTAAATTTACTTAAATAAAATATATTTAAAATGATATATTCAAAATTTTATTAAATATTGAGTAATCTTGGGCAAATTAATCGACAAAACCTTTTCGACATATTTCAACTGGTACTTTTATAAGTAGTTCAGATATTATATAATTGAGAAATGTTTGAGAAGTATCTAACATATTAAAAGACCGACACATTTCACAAAGTGTTCTGGGTATGCCTCATGGTAGAAATGTCCCGTTACCGATGAACGATTTCTTCATATATTTTTGCTCATGTAATGTTTTCTTATCATTTGTTTTTTCTTTTGCATCTGCTTGGAAATTTGGCTATTGACTGTGAAGGTGGGTTTACCAACAGGTAATTGCTTCCACAAGGAAGATTTCATATTAAAATTCCCGTTGATGTTAGCCAAAGGCATTTAACTTATCTAGCTAAGATCTTTTTCCCCAAAAAAGAAACTTGGTTATTGGCTAAATCCTAACAAATTAACTATTTCAAAAATATAGATTTCGTCTTACCATTGTCATTGATTTAAATATTCCCGATACGATCAATATATCCTAGATATATCATTTTTCAAAGTCAGCTATGACGATAAGTTAAAAAAAGAATTCATCGTTCTCTGTGTGTATTGGCCTATATTTGCAATATCGCCCAATATATAGGTCGATATGTCACCCCCAACATATCAACCGTTGTAGTTTATTTTTTTGCTCAAGTTTTTACCTTAGAAATAAATTTAGAGTTCATACCCAATATTTTTCTCATGTATAAAGAAAAACCCAAAATCTTTAACCTCTCCTTAAATTAACCTGAGCTTAAATTGTTTCTATAGAAATTTGAGAGCCAAATTCTCTTTGGCATGAAAAGAGTCACAAATATTAGAGAGTTTATTTAAATAGTGCTCAAGACTTAAAACCTTCAAAATTCTCTTCTTCCTCTTCTCTCTTTACGTCTTTGTTTGCTCATCTACTTTATTGTAGTTGCTGCTGTTTTCATTTTTTCAATTATTATTATTGCTACAAGTGTTCTTCAATTACTGTCATTATCGTGACTAAATATCAGTTATTTCTATAATCTGTCATCAAATTTAGTTGAATATGTTCTATGATTTATTTTATTCAGTTATGCATGTATATATTAAATGTTCTTGAAATATATATATATATATATATATATATATATATATATATATATATATATATATTATAAGAATAATGAAAATGAGTCGCCACTTCACGTAATCTACCTGAGCTACAGTCCACTTGCACTACACCTTATAGTTTTTTTTAGATTTTATTATTTTGGAATATGATTTCGACCTCATAGGATACATAATTTCTTCAATTTTAGTTTTGATTTAGTCTTCCATCAAATAGACATAAAATTAACAGTTTTAGGTAATTACAATATTTTATATCCACTTGATGAAAAGACAAATAAACTTTAAAACTCCTGAAATTTGATTATAAAGAATTTAAGAAGGGAGAGATTATGATAAAAAAAAAATTTTAAAAATAATGGAATTATAACTTTTTCGCTGCCGACTCACGTAACCTACCAGTGCTTGTCGCTTATATACAGTAATCTCTATATATATATATGTGTGTGTGTGTGTGTGTTTCGCTGCTGACTCATGTAATTTAACTGTATTGGTAGCTTGTATATAGTAATATGTAACTTATCTGTGCATGTGCGTTGTGTGGGTGTGTGTTGTGTGTGTGTGTCATGCTAGTGAGATGAAATTAAACTACATCTGATATGAATGTCCGATATGAGCTCGTATCCCATATATATCGTCTGATATTCATGACCGATATGAAAAGAACCTGCTCGTTACAATTCTCATATCTAATATCTTGAACCATGACCATTGTAGACGAACCACTCTTTACAAATTTTGTTCAATTTCTTGGTTTCTTCTAGTTGCATGGTTGCCTTTAGCCTTAATTAGTAAAATACGATGTTTTAAAAGATTTCACTGTAGGAAATGGGTAGGTGGCTTTAATAATTTGTGCATTTCAGTCGAATTTCACATGTGACCTACTTTGTACATCAAATTAAATCTACATACTACTTTTAGCCTTCTATATCATATTGAACTTGCTGTGTAGCTGCTTACTATTTTTTTATTTGCCTTATCCAGAGTGGGAGTCTGGGAAGCTGCTAAATGGGTTGCAAGGGTGAGAGAGAGCACATGTCCTACCTGTTCTAGGTCTGTCATTTTGAAGACCAACATGAGTGGAGGGCATTTTGGCGAGGGTGGGCGTTTCATGCACTGTGAAGAAACAGCCTTTGAGTATGCATTTCTAATCAAAGTGATGGGAATGCTTGATGATGAAATACTGGAATAGGATCAAATTGATATAAATTTTCTAAAATACTTGCTATCTCAAATCACCCAAAGGATACTGTTCATGGCTTTGGAAATTGGAAAATCTTTCCAGCTGATGCATTTAAATACCATCCATTTTGCACCACACACATCTTACTCCTTCGCTGCAAAATGAAGACAGAGAAATGTGATCACCTAATAGGTCTTGCAAGAAGGTACTCTCCTACATATATACTCTGAATGCACTGACATTTTTTGTGTACTCGACTGAATACGAATATACCATTATCTTCTGTTACTTTAAATCGTTGTCTTCTTACGTTATTGAAGATTCATTTATTAAGTAATGTTGTTTTGAAATTGATGGTATAATCTAATATCATAGTTTTACATTTCCATCCTTCAACAACTTGATAGGATATATTTCCTGTACTATATTTATTTTTGTCTATGTTGCTCATACATCGGTACATCTGTCAGTGTTGGCGGTACTGGCGTGGGGTGTCAGAATTACTTGAACTGGAGAAGTAGAATAATGTCACATGGTTATTAACTTATCATATTTGGATGTCTAGTATTGTTAGTCGAGTTAACCGCAATACCTGAATTAAGTTTATCTATCTTTAAATACAGAAGAAACAAATCTTATGGATTTTAATTACTATTTCACTAATCTATTGGTTAAGTTGTATTATGAGTCAAATCAATAGTTAAACTGGATTTTAACCATATAGATGCAAAATTACATTTTAGATCCATAGGTACAACTATTATTCTTCCCTTACTAATTTTTTATTATCTTTTAGTGTATGCAGGTTCGCGGAGAATCAATGAAAACAGGGATTTGATTGCTTGAAGTTCATTTTTCCTTCATTTTTTTATTGCTTTTTCTAAATATCATCATTAACAATACCAACAATACCATTGCTCTTTTAAAAGTCTCAGTCTTGTTTAAGAATCAGGTTTTGATTATCTTAGCCTTCTATGTTTATGTTGCTATCATATCAAGAATGTGTGCCTTTTTTAAGCAACTCCTTTTTTCTTTGTAACCCCCAATTTTGAATCTCATCAGAAGGATACTTTTTGTAAGTTCAACTCATTCAATTCATGTTTCCTCTTGTTAGTTTTCTTCAAAATCCTTTGATGCATCTAACTTTTCTCTTCATGTTACTTGCTTTAACCTATCAGTATGTGAAGTTTTGACTGCACTAGCTGATCTTGTTGAACACATCCCAGCCAATTAGAATACTCAGCTGGTCAAGTGTACTTGACCAATGTTTCGTTCATATTGTTTTACTCTATACTAGGAAGCATATAAATATTTTTGAATAATAATCATTGGAGCTCTATCAGATGCTACCAAATACTTATGGAGATTCATTTCACATTCTCGTCTACTTGGGTTTACAAGGGAGCTGATTCCTGCATGTGCATGTGATAAATTTCTGAATCATGCAAGAGGTAGATGAGAATTTTTAGGATATAGGAAAAGACAATATTTAATACAAAAGCTGAGTAGAATTTTCGGCATTGTTTGTGGTCATGTCATGTAATTGTATTCTTCCTGTACTTGAGGTCCCTAATTCATCAGCCAATAGGCCTTGATGGATGTCTTTCATATTTAATGGCCTCCTTAGTTGAGATCTCTGTAACAACTGATCAGTAAACTTCCCAAGTGAGTAGCTACTATGGTTTGGGGAGAGAGTTACTTTTCTAGCTGATTGCTGTCCTAGAATTCAATGTTTCAATGTAACATCTTATTTCTACATTGATCTGTCCACATCTTGATATGATAATTGCTGAACCTTTTTCATATGATATATTGCATACACCAGTGCAACTGTTTGGTGTAGGCCCTGATACTGGTGTGAAAATACTTCAAACTTTGGATAAGTAGAAAACTGCAAATAGTAATGCAAATGTATTATTGTATATAAAACTATGTTTACAGATGGAACTTTTCATCAAAGATACGTCTTACTAGCTCCTTCTAATGAAAAAATAAAATTCAATGAGTATTTTGTTCTACCTACATGCGCTCATCATGGGCGTCCTTGTTTTCTATGTTCTGTAGACTTATATGTAACTATTGATAGTCTGGATATTATGCGTAGTATAATATTCCCCCAAAAGTTTGATTTTAGTTCAAAATGGTCAATATGTAGAACCTGAACAAGTGATAGCCGATATTCGTGCCGGAACAAATACTTTTCATTTTAATGGGAGGGCTTAGAAACATTTTTTTTTCCCCCTAAATCAGGAGGAGAAATGCACTGTTATAGTGATATTTACCATTCACCTTAAGATACATATATATAGTTATATTCATCTATTAACAAAAAAAAACAAGTCATTTATGGATATTAGCGTGGGGTCCGTGCAAAGCCGGTATATTGTTTTTTTCGCTGCACAATGGTCAAAGATCAAATGAATGTTCATTCTTTGCTCTTGAGAAAAGATATTTCACTTATCTTTCAATCACTAAGAATCGAGTAATACGTAATTTTTTGGATCATTCTGCTAGTGGTAAAAAGGATAGGGAAATTTTTTATTATTCAACACTTGATCATTAGAATTTCATATATCCTACAATTCTCCAAGAGTATTCTGATTTCTTTATGAAAAGTCGAGAAACATATATTTTTCATCCCATTATAGTATGAAGAGTGTGAGGAAGTATCCTCTTTTGGTATTTTAATTGAACTAACTCATGAATGGTATTTTACGTAGAAAGAGTATTTATTTTCATGATGCCGATACAGAAGAAAGAGTTCATGATTACTAACTATGGAAGTGCCAGAGGTGGTTTCAACAGTAAAATAAGATTTGATTGAACATGGATGACCAAAAGAATTTAGTTTGAACTACCAATGAAAGTGGATTTTTTTTTTTTTTTTTAAATTCCAGAAGAGGTGCATATCTTAGCAGATCTTCATTTATAATGGTCCGGGACAATAGTACTGCAGGAGTAGATACACAAGTTGCTATAAATACAAATACAATTAATAAAAGGCAAATAGGTGGATTAGTCCAAGCAGAGAGAAAAAACATTATTGAATAAAAAATCTTTTTTGGAGTTATCGATTTTTTCGTAGAGATGGATAAGTTATCTAGATAAAGTGGCATTTTGGTACCACTATGAGTGGATTTTTTTTTTTTTTTTTTTTTTTTGAGGAATCAAAACCAAAATTTATAATTTGGATCTATGCCCGATGGATCATGCTTGCAAAAAAATAATTTGTTTTCGTTCGACCTGTAGTCACATGAAATAGCAAAATGGGATAAATTTTTCAGAACTTTTACCTCTAAATCTCTTGAAAAGAAAAAGATAAAGTTCAGCGAAGAGTTTTCAATTATATCCTTTACAGAATTGGAAAGTTAATTCATGGAATTCATCACACAAGTATTCAATTAGTTGGACTTGTTTCCTGCTGAATTGGGACCAAGGAAAAAAAAAGTTTCCAATGGAAAATGTTCGTGCTTCCTTATAGAAGTAAGGGCAAATGATCTTGTTATTTCATATGAATTAAATTAGTCAAGTCTATTATTTCATATATCAAAAAAGGGTATCCAACGGCAGGTTCGAGATGATTCTTACTAATAGATTTAATCACATATCCTTTTTATTCCAAATTGAGAATCCTATTAGTTATCCAGCATCATAGAACTATCGGTACATCGCTGAAGTTGCGCCTCTTTAGTTAACAAGACTCAAAAGGTTTATCGATCTCAGAGTGCAAATCCATAATAGATATATAGAGATAATTGTATGGCAAGTAACATCAAAAAATTTGGTTTCATGCCTGTTTGGAACACAATCACATCCAACCAACAGTTAGAATTTCTTCGAAAATGTCCTTAAATTTATTCGAGACTTGAGCATATCTCATATTGTAGAAGAATATGGCCCTTGAATTCCCTTTATTGAAACTGTGTTCCTATGTATTTTTGTTTTTTAGTCAAGTTACATTGTGAGAAAAAGTAATTCTTAAATTGACTTTAAATCTCTCAAATGCAAAGTTGACTTGTATACATTACTCATTATACTTTCCTCCTCAATTTTTAATTAGGCAGCCTAAAATAGTGTAGAAGTGTATTGGGGGAGGATAAGATTGCTTGGCATTTATGTTAGTTCTCTTCTCTTCGAATTATCTTCATTAACGATGTCTTATTAAGAGTGGTTTAACCATGGGACGGTGCTTGTCTCAGAAGATCAACCGTGGTAGACGAATCAGGTTATGGTTTTTAAAGCTGTTTATGCGTAAGAAGCACTTTATAATGAAGAATGCGTGCTTTTTGTTGCTATTCTCCTTGCTTCTTTGTATTCCTATTTTTAAATTTCGTCCAAAACAAGCTCTGTTTATGTTTAACTCTATTTCAATGCATTTTATATTTGTTTGTTTCCTTTAGAATTCTCCAACTCATCTGACTTTTCTCTTCTTACTATTTTTGCTTTAACCTATCAAACTGTGCTTTCACGCAAGTGTAATAACTAGTTTTGATAAAGTCATCTATGAGAATATTCAGTATGTCACACGTAGTAATGTTATCTTCATAAGTTTTCTAAAGCTATATATATTCTGTGGACAACAATTGTCAAAGCTATATTGGATCTACCAATGAGAAATCATTTCACATGTTCTACTTGAATTTTGAGCACTGAATCCTGCATGTGCATGTGATAGGTCCATGCAAGATATGAAGGAGCACTGGCTGGGTAGAGTTTTCTGCATGTTATGTGGGCCTATCTCGTAATTTCATTCTATTTTTTTCCTCGACTCGATGACCCCGCTAGACCTTTAACAATGTCTTTGATGTTTAAGAGCCTCGAAGCTGGAGTCCTCTCCTGCAGATCAGTTAACTGAATGGAGTTGTTACCATGGCAATGGTTGTATAGTTTTCTTGCTTATTTCTGTTCTCGTCTTCAATACAAGCTTGTTATTGGGGGCCAGTAATTTGATCGACAGCTTCTTCCATTTCTATAAATTGATGGGACCCTTCTTTTATCATCCTGTCTGTCAACTGATTTTGAATTGTTTCTCAGTAGATGTTGGTGCTACTGCTATGCCAAACTCTGAATCATCTGCTTATTCTTCTTAAGGTAGGTTGAATCTTGGTTTATCCTACTGGATTAAGGGTATCCCTAATGGAGCTTGTATCCCCATACAAATCTTGAAGCAAATAAATGAAATAACACCGGAATGGGGGGTACACTGCACAATCGAAACCTGTTAAAGCTCAAGCTTTTTCGTTCTGTTTTTGTTTCCTTAGATATTATGCAACACACTGAGTATTGTTTTGGTTTGTGTAAGGTTGGTATCTTTTTTCTTTCTGATCAAATGGCTGTGTGGTATTCAAGAGAAGGAATTCTTGATGAAACTCAGCCTTTTAATCCTTGTTTAAAATTTTATGTTGCATTTTGTTTTAGGGAACTAGTATTTGTTCGTAGCATTTGAAGACGCAAATAAGTCCTTGCTGGATCACCAGAAAGCTGTGGTTACTGCATCAAATGTAATGAACATGCATAGAAATGTTTATGGCCATGGGAAATAACTTTCACATTTAGCTTGATGGATGAACTGTTACTGCCATAGAAACTTTGTTAAACAACCTAACAATCTCTGCTTTTCAACTTCGTTCTTATCTCAGCTTACTATTTAATCTCGGGGGAACATGAAAAGCCTTCAGTAAGCAAAGAAGGGGGGACCATTTATTAAGTACAGGTCACAGAATTCCTTCTCCTGTCACCGCCGGTCTCCTTTATGTTGTTAATGACTGCTGCTAGATTTGTTGCGTTGTTTATTGTCTTCTAGCCAATTCCTGAATACATAACTTATACCAGGACCAAAGAACTGTAGAATGCTGCAACATATGGAGTCTTCCCTCTGTAGCTCCTATCTAGTCTAGGTTGGGTGAAAACCCTAGAACAGTTAAAAAAAAAAAAAAAAAAAAATCTTTTATCTCCAATTGTAGGGCTAAAATCTGTAGGCTAGGGTTCAATAACATGAATTATTCCCATGGTAACCAAGGAGTTGATTACAGTAGGTCCCTTTGCAAATCATCCCCATTATCTTAGTGATACTTTTAGTACGCATTTTCCTTACATTATCTTGTTATAAAAGAATAATTATTTTTCCAAGGCATGAGCAGCCAAAATAGAAACTAGATGAGGAGGAATAAAAGCCTCACATTGTATTTTGAGTGGGTCATCGGAACCCGTCGCCTCGTTCGGACGTTAGTAAACAATAATAATAATGAAGACTGCCCCTTTTACATGTCCTCTTAACTAAATCTTTCTACTTTGTTTAGGTCGTCGCAAGCACGCAGGAGGTATGTAGATCTTACTGACCCTTTTCAGGCTACTACTTTGCGTTTACCTTCTTTTATGGGAAATTTGTCTTTCTGGAACCTCACTGCATCCTGTAGTCTCTTATAAACAATACATATAAATAGAGAGGGGGGAGAGAGAGATCTTAAGCTTCCTTCTAAAAATTGATTCCTCGTGAGTTTTTGAGTTGTTGGAGAATAAACTCTGCAAGTGCTTGTCCCACTAAAGACTTGGACATATCTTTCATTTTCCAACAATAAATGAGGGTTTTAAGTCGAAAACAGATAGAGATCGATGTTGATATGAATTAAGACGTGTGAATGAGACTGGAGAATCACTTAGCACACGGTTTGAAGATTTTCTCCATCTATAAAGTCTACAAAATAAAAGGGGGGGAGAGAGAGAGAGAGAGAGATAGAGCAATGGTCATGTGAGGGGTAAACGAAATATTTGACATTATCATATGCAAAAGGCATGCAAAATTTTATTTCACACTATAGGAATCTTAAGAAACTTGAGGATTTAGTGCTCAAATAGAAACTTACTAATGTTATTTATTTATTTTGTGTTGTGTAGTGTGCTCCAAATCATTATGTCTTCGTTATTGCTATGGAGGTGGGCCTGGCCATCCCTTTTTCCATAATTCCGTAGGAGTCCGCTTACTTCCTCCAGATGCATCCTCCTATGTTTCCTAGCAGTATGTCATGCTGATTGCAAAAGTTGTTCCTTGGTTATCTATTTCCTGTATGTTTGATAATACTTAGTTGTTTCTCTCTACTCCAGTCCCACCAACTTATCGATGCTTCTTTAGGAGCTATTACAACCTGAGCTCACTAAACTAAACCTCACTTTAGCAATTCTTGGGTAACAAAGGCTAGAAATCATCATATGACCCAGGGACTTAAGATCATAGCATCTGTTTGGTTTTGGTCCTGGCTTTCTATTTATCCAAGTTCTCATTTCAGAGAAAAAAAAAAAAAAACGGCAGCCAAAATAGGGTACCATATATAAAAGCGTTCATTTGAGTAGGCTGGCCTTGTGTTAATTGAGTGCACAGCTAGTCTCTCACAAATGTTGGCACAATCAATCACTACATCAATTGAACAAGTACATGAACAAGACACTTAAGCCAAGCTGGCCCTTTTTTATGCTTGTGCCTTACTTGTGTTTCATTTCCGCTCTCTTCCAATTGCAGCTTTTGGTAGAAGCCAGTGCAGCTTTCTTGCCAAAATATATAAGTCTATTGGTACAGTTGCTCTAGTTTCTTAAGCCACTTGTAGGAATCAACCGGCATATTTGTGTTATATTTTATCTATGCTTCGGTTGAACTTTGAAGAATTGAAGTGTTGATTTAAAAAATTGTCAATCAAAACAGTCAGATCATCGAGCATGACTCAAATTAAAGTAAAAGGAAGGAAAATCACAGCCAGCAATAAAATTTTTAGCAATCAATTAGAAATCAGAGTAGATATTCAGATGTTATGAGATTTGACTTGGAAGATTTCGATATAAGATACCATACGAAAATTACATAATAGATTTTATGTCAAATCACCAAGAAATTATTTATAAAATATGCGGAAGCATACCTAAATGCATAACAAATAATCACGTTGCAGAGCCGTGCGATTGACATTCCAGATCTACACGTTTTTCTAAGAGAACCCTTTTAACTTTTCTCTCTAGTTTCTTTTTATCGATGGGAAACTGAAAAGAATCAAAGTGACGTGTAATCTGGAGACCATAACCGCTTTTTTATAGACAAATCTGTCTATTGGTATTTCTAATTTAACTCATCATAAAATTAGAAATTACCCATTAGGTTTCTACACATAAAAAGCCCACACCCTATTAGATACATTAAAATCAAACTTAATTAGATCATTTTTAATTAGGTCCAACCATATTAGACAGCTTACAATATATGATTATTTCATATATGGGCCAATGTTAGATAACGATCCAACAATCTTCCACTTGGACAATATATATAACCTTATAATCATATTTTGCATAATTACCGAATGAGCTCAACTTTACTGTCATTTCTGAAATGTATCTGTAACCAATCAGGTCCATTAATCATACTAATATAGGATCAAAGCGATTTTTGTTACAGTAATCGTAACTCAACCCATTAATGGTCACGTATATCAATACAACTGAATGGTATGGATCATGATGTAGATGTGTAGCATGGAAATTTCTTATAATGTGATCTTAACATGCTTATTTTCAATTGGTCCACCCTTAAACCTTATTGAGATCAAACAACATAATAATTCAGAGTGTGAATAAAACAAAATTTTATTTCTGCAGAAAATAACATTAATACTATAAACTGAAATAACTGAAATATGTCTATATCATAAGAGTATCTGATAATACAAACTTCCACTAAAACTTAATATTATCAATAGACACGATCCCATACAAGCAGTATGCTCATGAAACACTTTGGGTGGCAGTCCCTTAGTAAGCAGATCCGCAATCATGGAGTTTGTTCCTATGTGCTATATAGAAAACTGTCCACTATGAACTCTTTTTTTCACAACCACGAACTTGATGTCTATATACTTTGATTTCGTCAAGCTCCTGTTGTTGTTGGAATATAGAACTGCTGATTTATTCTTACAAAATAACTTGAGTGGCATATCAATAGAGTCCACTATGCACAGCCCCATGACAAAATTTCACAGCCATATCCCGTGATTGGATGCCTCATAACACGCTATAAACTCAGCTGCTATAGTAGAAGAGGCTATAAGAGTCTGTTTAGCATTCTTTCAAGAGACAGCTCCTCTAGCTAAAAGATAGATATAATCCGTTGTGGATTTCATAGTATCTTGGCATCCAGCAAAATCAGAGTCAGTATACCTAATGATCTCAATCTGATCTGACCTTTGATACGTGAGCATGTAATCCTTTATTCTCTGTAAGTATCGCAAAACTCTTTTGACTGCTTTTCAATGGTCTGTTCCTGGATTGCTTAAATATCTGCCCAACATCTCTGTAACGTACACAATATCTAGACGCGTACAAAACTGAGCATACATCAGACTCCCCACTGCTAAGGCATAGAGAATCTTTTACATTTCCTTTTCCTCAAAATCATTTTTAGGGCACTGATTGAGACTAAACTTGTCTCTCTTAGTCACAGAGGTATCACCTGGTTTACAATCTTGCATGTCATATCTTTTGAGAATCTTTTCGATATAGCTCTTTTGTGATAATCCAAGAATACATCGAGAGCGATCTCGGTGTATCTGAATTCCTAATACAAAAGAGGCATCACCAAGATCCTTCATCTCAAAATGTTTAGCTAAAAATCTCTTGGTTTCGTGCAATATGCCTATATCGTTGCTGGCAAGTAAGATGTCATCAATATATAATACTAAGAAAATAGGTTTACTCCCACAGAACTTATGGTATACACAATCATCGATCAAGTTCCCCTCAAAACCGAATGAGATGATCACTTCACCTCAAAACCGAATGAGATAATCACTTAATGAAACGTGAAATACTATTGTCGAGATACTTGCTTGAGCCCATAAATGTATTTCTTAAGTTTGCAAACCATACGCTTTGAGTCTCCCGACACAAAGTTTTATGGTTGGACCATATTTATCGTCTCGTCAATGTCACTATTGAGAAACGCTGTTTTGACATCTATCTGATATAACTCAAGATTGAAATGCGCCACCAATGCCATTATAATTCTGAAAGAGTCCTTTGAAGAAACCAGAGAAAATATCTCTTTATAGTCGATACTTTCTTTCTGCATAAAGCCCTTTACGACAAGACGAGCTTTATAGCTTTCCACATCGCCTTTCGAATCCCTTTTGGTATTAAATATCCATTTGCAACCAATAAGTTTTGCTCCTTCTGGCAATAAGATAAGATCCCACACGTCATTGTCCTTAATGGACTTTATCTCCTCATTCATAACATCTATCCACTTTTGAGAGTTAGAACTTTCGATGGCTCGACGAAAGTTGATCGGGTCATCTTCCATCACTCCAACGTGTACTTCATGTTCTTAAAGAAATACAAAGTAATCATCTGGTAATACACTTCTCCTCTCTCGAGTGGATCTCCTTAATGGCATAGGTTCTTGAGGTGCCAGAGTTTATTCTTCTAGAACAATCTCTTGAACGGGAGGTTGTTCGATATTGTCTTGATCTATTGTGTCTTGAACAAGGTCAGGAATGGAATCCTGATCAATGCCAATACACCTGTGGGAATATCAACACATTCCTCTTCAAAGATAAAGTCCCTGCCTGTATCTCCTCCCTCAAACTTGACATCCTTAAAGAACCGGGCATTTCCCGTCTCGAAAATCGACCTAATCGTGAGATCATAAAACTTGTACCCCCTAGATCTTTCAGAGTATCCAACAAAGTAGCAACTAACCGTTCTTGAGTCCAGTTTCCTTTCATTTGGCCTATAAGGCCTTGCCTCAGCTGGACATCCCCAAATGTGTAAGTACTTAAAACTAGACTTCTTTCCTGTCTATAGCTCATAAGGGGTTTTGGCAGTCGCTTTAGTTGGAACTCTGTTAAGGATATATGCTGCAGTTTTAAGTGCTTCTCCCTAGAGTGATTTAGGTAAGGTAGAATGACTAATCATACTCTCACCATGTCCTTGAGTATTCTGTTTCGTCTTTCAACAACACCATTCATAGTGGGCAGACTCAGCATAGTGTACTGTCGGACGATACCGCATTCCTCTAGGAACTTAGCAAAAAGTCCTGGACGTTATTCACCTGAACCGTCATATCTGCCATAGTATTCACCACCACAGTCAGACCTGAAGCTTTTGATCATTTTGCTGAGTTGGTTCTCAACTTCAGCCTTATAATTTTTGAACACTTCCAGTAATTGTATATTTTCATAAATGAGATATAGATAGCCATATCTAGATAAATCGTCTATAAACGAGATAAAGTATCATTGACCATTCCAAACAACAGTAGGAAATGGCCCACAAATATCAGTATGAATAAGTTCTAAGACGTCCAGAGTCCTGTTGCTTTCAAATCTTTTTTTGTTGGTTTGTTTTCCTTTTATGCAGTTAATACAAACATCAAAGTCTATGAAATCTAAGAGATCAAAAATTTCGTCTGACACAAGTCTCTCAATTCTCCGTCTGGAGATGTGACATAATCTCTTGTGCCATAACGCAGGCGAATTCTCATTGGTTAATTTTCTCTTTACACCTCGAGTACTTAAATGCAGAGATTCATTAAATGAAGCTATTGTGTTAATTGAATATAGATTATCGTAACTTAATAAAGAACCGGATCCAACTAAATTTGAATCATAAAACAAACTAAATTTTTCATTTCCAAATGAACAAAAAAAACCAAATTTGTTCAAAGCAGAAACAGAAATCAAATTTCGTCTAAAAGACGGTACAACAAATATCTCATTAAGATCCAAATAAAATCCAGTATTTAACAATAATCTAAACTTTCCAATTGTCTTAACTTGAACCTTCTTGTCATTACCCACATAGATGTATCTTTTAACATCATTTAGTTTTCGGCAACTCAGGCAACCCTGCATAGACGCACTGATGTGAGTGGTTGCACCAGAATCTATTCACCATGTGTGTACAGGTACCGAAGCTAAATTAACCTTAGAACAAACCAGATTAATAAGTATATCTTTCTTAGCACACCAAACGTGATAGTTACTGCAATGCTTCTTTATATGCTCTTCAACTCTATAGAAGAAACAACCAGTACCTTCCGATTGAATCGGTTTCTTTTGTTGTTTTTTCTGAGATACTGTATCTGCACCTTCCTTATCATTTTTCCTCTTTTGTTTTCCCTTTTCCTTAGAGATTGAGGCTAAATGAGCAATCACTGTCTTTTCCAGTTTTAGCCTATCCTCCTTTTGAACACAGTGTGAGATGAGCTCATTCAGAGACCAAATCTTTTTTTTGACAATTGTAACTCACCTTAAAGTAGTTGAACTGAGTTGGGAGGGATATCAGAACCAGATGCACTAGTAAGTCCTCAGAGAGCTCAAACTTAAGTGCTTTCAGGTTTGAAGTCAGATGAGACATCTCCATAATGTACTCCCTAATATTGTTTTTACCTTTATACCTCATTGAAATAAGATTTGTCAAGAGCGTACCAATTTCAGCCTTTTCGTTCTTGACAAACCTCTTTTCAATATCCGCAAGGAACTCCTTAGTCGTAGTAATTTTTTCAGATATTGTGCCCCTGAATGCTTCTAAAATGGCTTCCTTCATAATCATTAGATACATGTGATTTGACTTCTCTCACCTCTCAATGTCCCTCTTTTGTTCAGAGGAACTTTCAGCAGTGAGAGGTGCAGGAGGAGGAGACCTTAATGCAAGATCGAGATCTATAACTCTGAAAACAATCAAAAGATTCTCTTGCCATGACTTGAAATTAGAGCCATTTAGTATAGGAATTGAATTGATATTGGCACTAATATTAGCAGGATTTTGTAAAGCTGAATCTAGAGAACAATAAACAAAAATAACAAGCTCACATTAGTTCATTAACCAAATAATAATTTTAAATAAATGTAAACACCATCTCAAGATATCGGGATTCCATTAATATTTTATTTTTGGACAATAATATTAACTTCTTAGTGATATCTTGGTGTAGTAATCAAATACTGATGAAAAATAACATATCAAACAATAAATCTTCCTTTAGGCCGATTCATTGTTCACATGTAAATGGTTTTAATCACCAAGTATTTATTACCACAGGTACACATGCAATTCTATTAAATATTAACCTTCCATTGGGCTGATTAATATTCATATAAGTTACATACACACAACTTTTTATATTTCAAAATAAAATCAATTTCAATAAGAGAGGTCATTTTGGCGACATGTTACTTTAATCAATCTATTTCAAAATATATATCCAAATTACAAAATTTGAAATTAAAATTATACCGAATCGATCCTTAAAAATTGTCAAAAATTGACCTTAAGAGAAAATTCTTTATGTGTATACATATTTTTAAAACAAGCTCAAATCCAAAATAAAACTTTAATAGCCTTAAAAAAAAATTTGAACAGTAATTTCACAAAATAGTAGAATCTGAAAAAAAAAAATTGAACAGTAATTCGATTTTTTTTTAACAGTAATCCGAAACCTTTTTTGAACAGTAATCCGAATTTTTTTTCATGATTCAACATAAAGTGGCTCTAATACCAATTGTTAGATACCATACGAAAATTACATAATAGATCTTTATGTCAAATTACCAAGAAATTATATATAAAATATGCAGAAGCGTACCTGAATCCATAACAAATAATCACGTTGTAGAGCCGTGCGATTGGCTTTCCAGATCTACACGTTTTCCTAAGAGAACCCTTTTAACTTTTCTCTCTAGTTTCTCTCTGTCGATGGGCAATAGAAAATAAGCAAAGTGACATGTGATTTGGGGAACATAACCACCTTTTTATAGACAAATCTGTCTATTGGTATTTCTAATTTAGTTCATCATAAAATCAGAAATTACCCATTAGGTTTCTACACATAAAACGCCCACACCCTATTAGATACATTAAAGTCCAACTTAATTAGATCATTTTTAATTGGGTCCAATCATATTAGACAGTTTACAATACGTGATTATTTCACATATAGGACAATGTTGGATAATGATCCAACATTCGAAACCTATGTCCTTGGAGAAAATAGACAGATTGACATGATATTTATATCTATGTGAAATCCATCTCTCTCAAGAATAATCTCCTCTCTCTCTCTCTCCCTCCCTCCCTCTCCCTCTTTATAAACTCTTGAAGCAATATTTTCTGATCTTATTTCTTATGGTGGAAGAGAGTTTTACTAAAACCATTGGGTCGGTGAAGAATTGCCTTTGCAATAAATTTGGAAGTGTTGAGGTTTTTTTTACATGTTGGAAAGAAATTTTTGATTCATGAGAGATAAGAGTTCTTCCGAATATTGAATACCAAATTTCAAGATGTCAAGTGATAAGATTGTAATATTTAAAGTCGTTATTGACAGTTTTAATTACATTGGATAATAAGGAATGAGATGATGGAGAACATATGTTGGCATAGAGAATTCGTGAGTTTTGTGCATTATTGGATAAACACAAAATAACTCCTAAAATAAAAATTGTCTCTAAGAACTTCTACATTGTTTGGGTTGTGGAATTACAATGCCTATTCTTGGATTAGTGATTTCCTAATTGCAAAGTAGTGTGAATCAATCAGATTGTATCTGTGCGAAAGTGAATCAAGTTTTTAAACTTGGATCCATTTTAACTGCAAGTACGCAAATGTTTACAGAAGCTACCACTATGAGAGATCTTTCATGACCTTGATGATACATCTTATGTTGGTATGTTACATTGATCATTGAAAGCTTAGTTGTTTTATTTCATGGATAAAACTGAAAGCTTTGTTTTTTTTTTTTTTTTCTTTTTTTTCTTTTTTTCTTTTCTGCCAAAACTCAAAAGAGTGCCCGTAGGCTACAATTGAAAGTTTAGCCGTGGCTAGGTGGCAAACTAGAACTATAGGGATTACGTATGGTGGCAACTAACTATAGAGATTATGTATGGAGGCGTTAAGGTAGTGAATAGGAGACGTAAGAAGCTTTGGATATTTGTAGCTACGAAGAAATCTTGTATTCTAATATTATAAGCGATGTTAATTAAAATGAAGAACAAGCTCTATCTTAGATTACCAAAATGATAAAAGGGTGGAAAAAAGGAAGCATCATGGTGCAAATAAAGGGGGTGGTCGGTGTTTTTTATATTGAGAACAAGCTAGGTACAAAAAATATGGCTACAGCAATAATTGATTCATTTATTTATTTAAGCAGGAAATAAACTAACAAAGAGAGAGAAATAAGAAGATAGATAATTGGTCTTGTGTTGGTTGTTGATGGAGTAATATTCAAATGAAAAGGAAATGTTGTGTGGGAGTGCATTATTGATTATGTCAATGGTTGATGACAATTAATGGAGCTCCAACTAAACAATTTCCTTTTTCAAGAATCATCACA
Source organism: Dracaena cambodiana (assembly GCA_036321105.1). Classification (NCBI taxonomy): domain Eukaryota; kingdom Viridiplantae; phylum Streptophyta; class Magnoliopsida; order Asparagales; family Asparagaceae; genus Dracaena; species Dracaena cambodiana. The sequence continues at coordinate 29,872,700 of JAYEPQ010000003.1, read as the reverse complement.
CATTGTGATGATGAAATCATAGCTGACTTCAAGTTCTTGGGTGGGTCCACTTTCGTATAATTTTGAGATTGATGCATATTTTTTTGGCCAAAATTTAATCAGGCTGGTACAGAACTGAACCAATTTGATTATTGATTCACGTTCTTGAATGACAAAAGATTACTAAGCTTGTTATTATGCCATTATCAAGAAAGTATTACTGTTTCAGTATAAAAAGTCTAAAGTTTGAGATTTTCTTGCAGTGGTTTAGAGAGAGGTTTTCCAATCCATACAAAACATGATCAGAACAAGTAGTGGTTGCCACATCAAATACAATGAATATGATATAAATAAAACATGGTCAGAATAATATATATTTGAAGGCTTTCAATACTTGAAATTTCTTCTATATGTGATGTTACCTTGAAATTTCTTCTATATGTGATGTTACCTATTATCATATGCCGGTAATCCAATCAAATTGGAAGGCCAAGCATTATGATAGGAAAGATACACGTATCATGGTATTTTTCTCTAAACGTAAAATATAGAGTTGAGAAAGAAAACCTTTCGAATTAGTAGAGAATATCCTTATTAGAAAATGATGGCCATCCTTTTAGAAGAAAAATGAAAGAATACAAATTCTACTAATAAAGGTGGAATCTACATATCCACCTCTTCTAGATAGTACTTGGGGATTCTTAAGTTAAAAAATATTTTCATTTCTTTTCTCTTGGGATTTTCTCTCCTTTTTCCTTCTTTTTTTTTTTTTTTAAATAACTCCTTTTCCTGTTAGAGATGAGAGGAGATGGTGTACTGTGGAGAACTTCTACTCCATTTTGGGAATGAATAGCTACGGTTCTAGATTTCTACCACCAAGTAAGGAGGTGCTTTCAAATCTATCAAATCTTGACAATTAACTTTTGGTAGGTGGCAGACCAAGGTGGGCCTTATTGTCTTCTACATACCTATATTGCCAATATTCCAGTTATTCGTGTTAACAGTAATCTGTATTTTCATATCATTAATCTTCTATATCATAATATTTCACTTCACTTTACCTTATTATCTTGAATATATATATATATATATATATATATATATATATATATATATATATATATATATATATATATATATATATATATATATATATATATATATATATATATATATATATATATATATATAAGATCCATATGTTTCAGCCATTGTGATTAGGATCTACAACGTGGTGTATACATGTAAAGTTTGCACGTTATCTCCATAATTGTACTTGCAAAATTGTTTGGTTAAGAAGGTTTTGGCTCATCAAATTTGAAATTATCAATAAGTGAGGTTTAAAAAATGATATTAAGTAATTACTGATCGAAGCATATTACTTCGATTAAGATTTCAAGTTCACAACTATTGCCTTATCAAAATTTTAAGATTCATATTAGGATTTCAATTGGAGATTCATAATTACCGTTATATTAGGATCTATCCAAAGATCATATTCATCATCAAATTAAAATGTTAATTAAAAATTCGTAAAATCACGATAATCCATATATTCATCTTTCCCAATATAATTGCCATTAGTTTATGTGTCTATATCTTGATTATCACTTACTACCATATTATAATTATGTCTCCTTCATTACATGTCATAAATTCCTATCTTGTTTGAATTGCAAGTACTTCTAGTATTTTTTTATTTAAAAAATTTGGATTATGAGTTATTTAAATATGTTATATATTTTGTCTTCAACCATATTGATAAATTGTTCTTTTTATATAATATATGAACCTAAATTATCTCTATTTAGTACTTATAGCATGATTATATATCTAAAGTGCCTAATATACCAATGTAAATATTTATTTGGATATCTTCTGGTTGATTAGGGGGTGTTTATTTAGCCGGTTCTGCTATTTTAGGGAAAAAAATACCACGTGACGTAACTTGCACTTAGCATTCCTACCTGTATTTTCAATTACTTTATCAAAATAGTTCCAAGTATTAGATTTGAAACTCATGGATGGAGTTGGTGCCTTAGTAGAAACAAAAAATATTTGAAAACCACCAGTATTAGTATGTTAAAAATACAATATAAATTGTCGATTGTATACTATACTCAAAATGTTATGGTTCTATCAATCGAATATGAGAAGTGTCAGTTAAATGTTTATATAAACTTTCCTGCTTTTTGAAAGTCAACTTATTAGATCTAAGTAAAGAAGTGTTATTATAACCTGCTGATAAATAGTGGATATCTATTTTAATAACTAAACTAAAACTAAATTAAAAAATTAAAAAGAAAATAATTTTTTTATACTTTACACTTGCAAACTGATAAGAAAATACTAATGAGTCTTCGCTCTAGTAGTATCTTCCCTCTCCAATTTGTGAGAGATTCTGAATTCGGTTTCTAGTGGAAACTCAATTTGGGTAATGTAGTTGTTAGAAATGGCCATTTAAAAAAAATGCAAAGAGTCTGGGACAACTAATTTAGCTGTTACCAACTGTTTCTTTTGTTTTTTTGGCCAAAAAATTACAAAAAAAACCCCAATAGTGTAATACCCAGCTTTTGTACATAATTTTTGAAAAAATCTTTTGGATTATGTTCTTGACTCCCTAGGGTTTGACTCCCTAGGATTTTCAATAAACATAATATTTTATACCTACTTGATAAAAGTGTAAATAAACTTCAACTTATAAAATTTGATCATAAAAAACTAAGAAAATAGAGATCATGATCATAAAAAAATAATGAGATAATTAATTTTTTACTGCTGACTCATGTAAGTTACCTAAGCTGGTAGCTCACATACAATAATCGCATACATACACATATAATTTTTCAAGAAAAGAAAAGAAAATAAATATATTTAATTATTTTGATTTAATTAATAGAGACTATAACTTAACCCACTAATCTCTTAGAACCTGTCAAAGCCCAAACTAACTAGGCTAGATAAGTGGATGACATTATAAAATAATTTTTTAAGGATTTTTTGATTCCACATGTGTGGCAAATACTGTCAAGACTCATGAAGGAGTAATCCAAGTTATTGCGTGAATCACAAATCAAAACTGACATAATACATACTGCGGATATGATTGATATGATGGATCTAGAGTGTGAATCTTAGGATTGTGTCAACTGAAAAATTGAGAGCTTGGAATGACTTTTGTAACGACACCAATCAACCGAAATAAATATTGAAGGAGAAAACTATGATCACTTATAGTTGGGAAGAATGCATATTATTTTGTGCAACAACATCAATTTAAGCCCAGTTTTGATCCCAACGTAGATTGAACTAGAAAAATTTTATAGGAAGAAGTTGAATTTTAAATTTTCTTTCCAATAGTGCTTAAATCACCTTAATCGGACTTATGAATTAAAAATTATAGTCGTTTTTCTGATCCGCTTCTAGGCTGAATAGAGAAGCACGGTCGCTGCAGCAGGAATAACGGTATTGGCTGAAAAACACAGTTCCTACCACCATTCCTATCATTATTGATCGTGGGATGAGTTGATACACATTACTGAGTGTCTTTAAATTGTTGACTTAGAGCTAAGGAGTTTATTAGAAACATAATTCTAGTAGTCTATATGATTAAAAATTAGTGAATATGATTAAAAGAGATTAATGATTTATTTGGAGAGTGAAAATCTTATTTGTATGTCATCGTCTTCAACGAAAACGATATCGGCAAAAGGAGCTTATCAATAAGACCTAAAAAATTATTTGTAACATCTAATTTTTATCATGCAGTTCTTTCAAGTTTTGAATTTATTTAAAATAATATTTTGTTTTAAAAGTGATTTTAAAAGAACAAGAGAACATAAAAGGAAATAAATCAAATTAACTAATAGGTTGAGACAAAGAATTGAACTTTTGACTTTACAGCACCCAACTCTCAACTAAACCAACTAGGTTACTCACACAATTAAGAAAACAAATAGGATTAGTTAAGTTATATTGATTTTTATTTAACAATTAAGATAAGAATTGATTTGATTTTTATTTGCCTAATAGGATCCAGTTTGAGTATATATTGAATCTAAATAGAAATCTAACTCTCATTTAAAAAAGTTAAAAAAAAAAGATAACCTAACTAGCCCTCTCCTTCTCAAATGTAGCAAGTATGTGAGAAAAATGCATGAAAAATAGAGGAGAAATACAGAAAATAAGAGAAGGGAGCTCAGCCGAAGGGTTTGGAGCATCTTAGAAATTTCAACCTCCTTTCAAACCATAAATCTTGATCTATCTTAGATGAAGGCCAAGATTAGTTCAACTTACTGATAAACATGCTAATAATATGAATTATATTATTGTTATATTAACATCATAGATTGATTTTTATATTAAATTTAAGAGGGTATGTTTTTGCTGAAACGCACAAAAATTTAGATCTTGCATAATTTATAGATCAAGAGGAGATTTTTATTGTTTAGTGACGATTTAAACTATTGTATTCACATTAAGCAATGTATTTTTATATTTTTTTTATTTTCTAATTCATGCAATTTATAGTTGTCTCATGAGTTTCAACGATAAAAATTAGATTTTTATTGAAAAGATCGTGATAAAGGAGAAATTCTATGGTTTTCTCTTCAAAAGAGATTTTATATGCTCTAATGATTGATATTGTATTTATAATGGTAAGCCATGAAACTATGTAAAAGATATGTTTCTAATTATCCTTCAATTTTGAAGAGAATCTTTGAAAAGGGTGACATGCTTACTGTATTGTTCGACTAGAGTGCTATTGACAGTTCATTCGATAGGGGTTTCAACATCCATACTCTACGGCAACATATGAAAGGATGTCAACAATCTTCGAAAGGGCTTTCGACAACCCCGCTCCGGTACAACACATAGCTGAATAATCTCAATAGCTGCTTCTATAGAAGATTCGACCGCAACTCTTTGTCATGACTGAAACAACATTCACTGTGAGTCGTTAGAGATAGCGGTCACGTCCATTCAGTAGTAACCCTAATCACTGAAATATGAGGATATTGCTATGGACTGTTTTAATATGAAAAATTGAATAGAAATTAATGTAAACAGTATAATGAGAGTATTAAATGACCATGATTAATAATTGCACATTATTATATGATTTCAAAGTCATTGAATATTGAAACGTGTCATGATAAGACACTTACTGAATATCGAACTGTTACGATATATGATTGATGATAGATCATTGACTATTATACTGATACAGATCCTTATTACTATTATTGTTATTGAATACCAACTTTAATAATAATTACTAACCCGTATATGGAACTAAGTTCACAAAACTGAACAATTGAAAAGAATTGGAGATATACTATGTTTTGGGAAAAATTGGAATTTATATGATTTGATAATTTAACGTAATTGTGTCATTGTTCCCTTCTTGAGATGATTGGAATACTTTGATCAAAACTTTCATTGTTTTCTATACAGGAGGATTAGGGTAAACTCTAACCAAAATTATTATATTGTTCTTCGGGAGTTGAAGGAATGTGTTCAGACTAACCAAGTCATATTATTTTAACTTTTTAAATAATGCAATCAAAAGATGTTAATTGAGAGACTAATAATAAAGCACATAGTATGTTAAGACATGAGATTTTTCACTATTTTAATTCTACATGACTTTATATGTTACTAGCATATTATTATTTTTCACATGTTTTGCTAAATATCATTGAAAGTAACACGTTATGAAACTCAGTGTATTGTAATGATGCATTTTTATATTATTACTTTAATACCCCTACCTTAATAGTCCCACATCGGATGTAAGATAAGAATTGGAGTAGTTTATTATAATTCCCATGAAGCCATAATGTAATCGTAGCTAGTTTTTTGGGAATGAATCCATGGCTAATTATAAATTACTTTAACTCTTATTATCTTGCAAGAAGTTTTAGCTTATTCAAACCAAACATATTGTCAATACTTATATATACTTATATACCATATATCGGTAGCAGCGCATGGTAGGTATTATAGTGGTATTAGAACTAGGTTCTAGCAGAAAATATGTAGAACTAAGTTTCACATGGATCTAAGTGCTACAGGAATAAAATACCACATTGAATTGGGGGGCCACCTATTTAATCTACGGAAGCCATCTCTAGAAATCTATGGAAGCTATCTCTAGAAATCCATGGGAGTCATCTCTAGAATCTCCTACATTACTTGGTAAAGTGTTAGCGTTACTGAGACCTCCTTACAAGGGCGTCAGATTCTAAAAAGGGAAAGAATGTAATACCCCATGAGCAATAGTCCCACATTGGATGTGAGATAAGAACTAGAGTAGTTTATAATAATTCCTATGAAACTGTAAAGTTATAGTAGTTAGCCTTTTTTAGGGAAAAACCCATAACTAATTACAAACTATTTTAACTCTTATTATCTTGCCAGAGGTTTTAGTATATTCAGACTAAATATATTGTCAGTACTTATACATACTCATAATAACGGGGCGTGATAATTATTGTAGTGGTATCAGGGCACTAAAACACCTACGTGCCTCACTTTCGATATATGGTATACGAGTATGTGCAACAGGTATTAACAACATATTCAGTTTGAAAATGCTAAAGGCTCTAGTAGAATTTGAAACAATAATACTCAACTTAAAATGTAAAGGAAATTTTTTTTTTTTTTTATTGATTGGAATAGAGTTTGGATACAATTGATAGGATAACAAAATACAATAAAACTAAATAAAAGGAAATAAGGTAAATCTTATCTCCTATTGGGCTTAGGCATGCTTCTCAAAGTGCTCCAAATTATTAAAACGCCTCCAAGTCTAAACATGTATATACAGCTAGTCAGATAGCGATCAAAATATATAAAAAAAATATTTGAAATAATTTAAAGAATATTATATTAATATGTAGCAATAATATTAACAATTATAGCTTAAATCTTATGTCATCTAGTGCGGTTAGATTTATAACAAGATTGTATTTATGTAGCATGTCAAGTATTTGGAAAAGTTAATAGATGGGTTACCATTATCTAGATTGTGTTCTGTACAAACCCAGAAAATAGTCACATGGATTGTCCGGTGCTGAGTCGTACTTAGCGTCAAACAAATATAATTAATAATAAGATATGATCCAGCATATCATCATGCACCCATAGTATGTGAAAATATTCATTTGTAGAACTTAATATGTTTACAGCCGAAACAGAGCATATTTTCATCATTCAACTTCTCTCCCAACTCAATATTATATAAGTATAGTTCATGTCAGATCCAATTCTAGTTCTTATAGTTTGTATATAGATCATATTATATGCAATATTCTAATTAGGTTTTATCAGGTTGTTATCAATATGGCTCAAAAAGTTTATTCGATTTATACTTTATTAAATAAATCACATTTGACTAATTGAAAATTTTACTGATTTGAGATACCATAGTGATATATTGGCCAGATAAGTGTATGAATGCTGCGAGATTTTTCGTATTATGCACGTTCTTTAATTAAATAACCAACATACAAGACAACTTGCTTAAACATGAATGTAAAATGCTATCACAAATAGTATTTTTTTTCACGATTATAGATTTTACATGATTTATCAAATATTAAATATATTGATTATTTTAAAATCTAACTATACTATGTGATTTAACATATTTAATAACAAAAATTAAAGATTTCTGTAATAGGAACAATCATAAGTAATTGATGAATTTTAAAATAATTTATACAAAATAAACAATATAATAGAACAACTATTATATAGAATAATATGATTACTGAGTCCAAAAATAAACTAATCTTAATTCGTGAAGTTTTTATCTATCGATTAGCATTTACGCGAAATAATCTTAATTAAGGGAGATCCAAGGAAGAAGATAGAAATTCTTTGGCAAAACTTCAGTGACGAAAGTTGTGGCTACGATGGAAGTGGGGACTCTAATAGTGACTCCTGCGAGTTGCTCTAGCAAGATGTGTGTGTGAGTGTGTGTGTGTGTGTGTGAGAGAGAGAGAGAGAGAGAGAGTTTTAGAGAAAAAATTCAATGTTTGAAATGGATTAGAAATATGGATTTATACAGGTTTCAAATTGGAGGTTTTACAATATGAAAGGTTTTAATTTAATTAGGAAGTTTAATTTTAAGAATTTTATTATTAAATTAATGGAGAAAATGAAGAATTTGGAAGTTAGGAAAGATAGAAGATTTAAGGTGTGTTTGTTTGCATGGAAATAAAATTGAAATAGTGAAAGTAAGATTATCTCCATTACTTCAAATGTTTGTTTGGTTAAGAAGAAAGTTGAAATTTACTTTTTAATTGATGAAGTAGCACATATATAACACTTTACTTTCAAAACCTTTTTCCTGACACTCTGAGGTTAGTGAGCTAGAAAGTAAAGGAAGAAGATAAAAAATAATTTTTTATTTGCATGTCATCATTGTCATTCAAAAGTTATACATTTATTCCAAACAAATAAATAAAATAATATAAACTATATTTCATTTAATTAATTAAATAATACTATTTCACTTTCTAATATACTTTCTTCTTCCAATATATTAGCAAGCAAACACAAGAAAATACTCTTCATTTACTTTAATTTTAGAAATTACTTCTCAATTTCTTATTTATTTCCACTACTTCTAACTTACCAAACACATCCTTAGAAGCTATAGAAGATAAAATATTTGGGAAGTTAGAGAAGATAAGTTGTCAAATTTATTATTTGGTATTTATATTATTATTTATTGTAAAAACTAAGAGTTATTACATTCTACCCCCTTATAATAAATTTCGTTCTCAAAATTTAAAAATAAAAAGCAAATACTTTCTGTTTGGTTTGGACTTAAAATAAAAGTCATTCTTGCTCACAATCAATGGACTTTTTTTTTGGGCAACTTCTCAATAGTCTCATTAATTAAGCCTGAGATTAATTTACGGAATAGGCGAACCACCATCTTAAGAAATAAAGAAAAAGGAAATAAATGAAGGGTAATGGAAAATATAATTATAAAGTAGAGGGTAATATTTATTTCATATCTAGGATGAAAAACTTTAGCTACTGAGGAATTTGGATATAGATCAAAATAAATGACTCACTAATTAGAAAGAAAATAAGATAGGATTGAAGATTCAAACGAATTTGGTTTGATTTAAAAGAGCAATATTGCATGTGGAAAAATCCTGTATCCGAATCCAAATCAATTCAATTAACATGACTAATTTGAGAAACCTAGCTCTGATACCACTAAAATATATGTCACTCCCCGCTATAAATATATGGTTATGAGTACGTACAAGTATTAGTAACAAATTCAGTTTGAATATGTTAAAACTTTTGGTAGGATAACAAGAGTTAGAATAGTTTATAATTAACCACATATTCATCCCCAAAAAAAAAGACTAGCTACGATTATTTTATTGCTTCATGTGAATCATTATAAACTACTCTACTTCTTATTTCACATATGATGTGGGACTGATGAGCTAAGGGTATTACATTTAAGTTATGTTACATTAAATTCTAGGGGAATTACATTTAAGTTATGTTACATTAAATTATACTATGTTGCGTCATTTACTGTTATTTTTTTATCATTTTCATATTATTATTGATTATTTGTTTTGATTGTAAGCGAATTACTACAATTTTCTTACTTGATTACTTTTTGTTTGCATATTTGATTACTTGAAAAATTATTAGCTTGCTAATTTGTGATTGTTTTCTAACTTGCTTGTTGTAATTTTTTTCTAGTTATTAAAATTTCTTACTTGTTGATTTTATTAAATTCTCAGCTGAACTAAAATTATGAACAATTATAAATAAGACAAATTAAGTATTAAAAAAATAAATTATAACAATGATAATATCTGAAATTAAAATAAAAAATTTGAATTTTTCTTTTAGAAGATGACTGAATTAAGGTTGTAGTTTTAATATTATTTACAAAAATAATTATGAAAATTACTGTGAGACTTGTTAGAAAATTAGAATAAATATGTTATAAAATATTTTTATATTTTTTTTAAATTTAAATTTCAATTTATAAAAAATAATTTATGTATTATATTTACTTTAATTAAATAAATAGAAAATTACGTAACCTACTTTATTCGTTATGTTATATGTGATATAACTTAATAGAGACAAAACCATACGTCAATATTATCACTATTTTAAATATTGCTATATGTGTGTGTGTGTTGGGGGGGGGGATTTACCTAAGATATCTCCATAGGGAAGTTGCCTATGTAGGTACTCTAAATCTCAATATAGAGCGTATATGAACAATTCGAACTGTTAGATCTAATCTTCATGTTCTAAATATAAAAATTCATGTAATTTAGACTCCTTTTTGTTATCAATCAAGACGTCAAATTTGTTCTATTATTGAAAAATTGTTCACTTTGGATATATCCAATATACAATCAAAATATATTGAAAATATATAATTTTTTTACACCATCATTTTTGAACATGAAGATAATAATTAATGGTTTTAATTGTCTATAAACACTCTCTATGTTGAAATTTAAATGTGCCTCCATAGGTAACTCTCTATGAAAGTACCTTAGATACACTTTTTCCTATACATACATACACACATGCACACACCCCCCCCCCCCCCCCACACACATGCATATATATATATATATATAGAGAGAGAGAGAGAGAGAGAGATAGAACGGAAAATTCACTAGCGCTGAAGGGACTTCCTTCACTAGCACTGAGCTAGTCTAATAAAATAATAACACGTGACGCCACTCAAGATAACAAATAAAAAATAAAAGTAGTTATAAGGAGAGAGAAAATATTTGATTTAGATTTGATATTTTGAGTGGCGCCACGTGTAATTATTTTATTGGGTCATCTCAGTACTAATGAAGTAAATCCCTTCATCATCAGTGAATTTTCTGTTTTCTATATATATATATATATATATATATATATATATATATATATATATATATGAGAAAAATGGAAATAACCTGACAGCTTACGTAAGTTAGCTGAGCTGCAATTTATTTCCACTATCTCCAATAATATTTTTTAAAAATTTTCTTTTGGATTATGATCTTGACCCCCTAGAATTCACTCATATCCAATTTCTTGGATTTTAATTTTGATTTGGTCCCCGTCAAGTTTACACAAAATTAACAGTTTTCAATAAATAAAACATTTTATATGCACTTGATGAAAGGGTAAATAAACTTTAAAATTTATGAAATTTATTCCAAAAGAAATTAAGGAGGTAGAAATAGTAATTGTGATCATTATAGTTTTGCCGCTAGCTCACGTAATTTTTTCTGAACTGGCGGCTCACCTACAATAATATATATATATATATATATATATATATATATATATATATATATATATATATATATATATATATATATATATATATATATATATATATATATATATCATGTGTGTGAATAGAGGAAACGTGAAATTCAAAAGGGATTCCCTTCGACAGTGCTGATGTGGACCAGTGAAAAACTTACAACTGGCATGGGAAAAAAACACATGCATAAGGCATTTTGCGCGCGGAAAAAAAAAAAAAAAAAAAAAAAAAAACTCAAAAAGACCCTATCTCTTTTCCCCCCCTCCCTCCCCCAACACAGCTATCCTCCTCTCCACCACTAGCCATCACCGCCGAAAACCCTTTGACATTGCCCATATACCTCCGGCTATCCCCTCTCAACAATCTGATCTGGTCATCCTCCCCTCCGCCCGCCTTCCCTCGCCCACACCAGCCCGTCCCCTCCGCCTCCCACACTATCTGCTGTTTAGATTTTTCTCTTTTCTCCCCCTCTTTTGCCGCTCGACCATCTGAAGCCTCCTCCCTAGCAACTCCTCCTCGCCCTCCCTCATTAATGGGATCAGCAGCAGCAGCTCCTTATTTAATTCTCACCTAAAATTATCTCTGAGCAATATTGTCAGACAATTAATTGATTGGTAATTTCCTAATACTTCCATAGGCTAGTATGTGGATTAATAATTATGTAGAACATGAATGGGGTTGTGGGTTGTTGGATGCACTGCTGCGGGAAACTCAGGAGGTTAGGAATTTGATACAGAGGAAGATGGCGCTGAATAATGATCCGATCGGTGCAGGGAGGCTGGGGATGTGCCACGTCAACAATCACCTCAACCACTTTTCACATAATCACATGTAGGGATGGTAATGGGTTCGAACTATCCAAAATCCAATCAGACCAGTCCAGAAAGGCTGAGTTTGGATTTGTCTATTTAGTAATGGATCCGATTGGACTGGAATTATTTAGATTTTGTCAAATGGGCATGGTTTGGACATGTCAGACCCGCCCAAAAGTTAGCCTAAACCACCAAATTCATTCGCTCATCTTAGTTTCCAAATTCACTCCACAACTCGTGTTCCTTCTCATTAGGGATGATAATGGGTTCATACCTGTCCAAAACCCAATCAAGCCAGTCCGAAAAAGCTGAGTTTGGATTTGTCCATTTTACTGATAGATCCAATTGGACTGTGATTATTTAGGTTTCTGTCAAATTGGCAGAGTTTGGACATGTCCAGACCCGTCCAAAAGTTAGCCTAAACTACCAAATCCATTTGCTCATCTTAGTTCCCAAATTCACTCCGCGACTCGTGTTCCTTCTCATCCGAAGACTCTCGCGTTCGTTCCTTTCCTAACTCGAAAAAACCCTAGATTCGTCTTCTCCTCTCCATCCTCTTCACCCTCCTCTCTCCTCTCCCCTCTCCGTCACCTTCACCGTCGCTCTATTTCCAAACTCTAGGATTTTTGTGGAAAGATTGAAATCCTAGATTCGGCTCTAAGGTACGTGCGAGCTTGTCTCCACTCGATTTTTTTTTTTTTTTTAAATGTAAAAAATGATAGTTTAGAGTTCATCTATGAATGCCATTTTAGGGGTTTATTTCCTTAGGGTAGATTTTTGAGCTGTTTTTTTTATGGGCACACATCAAAATTGCAACTTTTTTGCCTTTATCTTATATTGCAAGATGCTTCAGGTTTCTTTTTTTTTTTTTAGTGTTTGTTGAGGGTTTAAAACTATTGGAGATCTATTCATATATTAAATTATCATGATAAGTTTTGATTGATTTGGGATCTATCGTTAATTGTTAATACACATAAATTGTGTTGAATGATTTATTTTTGAATTATTTAGGTTAGTCATCATGTGACTTGTTAAAGCTTTTGTAGGAGATGAAATCTTTTCGTAGTTGTAGATAAATTATTTCTCTACTGTTGGAGTAACTAGATGATCATCTAAACTAAACTGCATTTTGGTTTAATTATCATCGTATTTGTCGAAATATATTTCTCCACTGCCAGAATCAATAGCCGACAATGTTAGGAAATATTTTTATTTCCTATAATAGTGGGTCAACATATTTATTATACAATTATATTAGCTATTTAAATGAACCGTTATGGAATGTAATGGGTCAATGCAAATGAACCGTTATGGAATGTAATGGGTCAATGCAATTTATGAGGCTTAATGAGCTGTAATTGATATGGGATGAATGAGTAGATACCGCATATTGACTAAGTAAGGGGATTATGGGAACCCTACTTGAGCAGTATATATAGACCCTATAGGTTATGGTCCCCAATATACTAAATCACGAAAAGTTTCTTTTCTCCCCATCAGGAAGAGTGACTGCTGTCCTATTGAGGAATTAAGGAAATTTAGTTGAGCAAGACCACAAACCACCCGGTTATTTCTTATCTGTTGTCTGCAGATTCTCAACCAATTCCGCATCGCAAAAGGTGATCAACCAAGAGATGGATCCAGATATTTGTCCATTAAATATCCTTGATAATCTAGCATGATTATGGTTTATTTTCAACAAGTGGTATCAGAGCAGGTTATCGTTGTTAGATTATTGGGATGATTTGTGAATTTCTTTTTATATGACATGAACGCATATGGCTTGTTTTTTAAATTATTCGGTATGCGTTCGTATACAGTTTTGAATTTTGGTTGGATTTGATCCAGTTTTGTTAAATTATACGCATATGACTACGTTTTAGAATATATAATGTAATGTAATAATAATAAATATTTCTACAATCGGTTCATATGTATATATATATATTTTTTTAAAATATATAAATAAAGATTTGATTGTTTGGAATATTTAATATTTGAGATATAAAAATATATTTGGGTGATATGTATCACATTTGGTTTATATTTACATAAACATTGATTACGTAGTAAATATGTAATTTAAAGTTATGGTTACATAATAATAATTCTGTGGAATATATAAAAATATATATATTCATAAAGATCTATTTATAGAAAATAAATATTAATGGATGACTCATTTAAGGAAATATAATGAAGAAATAAGGAAAAATAGACAAATAAGGAGAGAGAGAGAGAGAGACAAATAAAGAAATATTTCAAGTTTATGGAATTTTGGTGTCTCTTTTAATTGTCCATTTAATAGCTATTGTCGGGTATAGTTATTTTAATTGTCTCTTTTAATAAAGAAATATTTTAAGTTTTTTTTTATTGGATTAATTCAACCAATATGTTACCAAAGTAACCTCTATTGTGGAAAATTAATTTAATGTTATTTGTGTTGCTATTTATGCGAACTGTGCTCGACCCAAAGGAAGTCACAGTTTGCCCAAATAACGACACACTGCGATGATAAATATGTGATGATTGTAAATGTTTTCATGTGAACAATAGTCGATCCAAAGAAAGGCTATTGTTTGACAGAATTGATCGTTAATATTTGATTATTGCATTGAGAGTACCACTTACAGTTAATTTTCTTGTCCAAAGACTAGGAATTAATGTTGTGCTAGGCATCTTGTGATGGGTCTCAAAATTTGGATTAATTTTCTATATCTTGTTTTATTTGAAATGTGAGTATTTTTTTTTTCTCTTTATCCAGTCTCTGCTGCTACTGCTTCAAATGTTTCTACCCAAGTCAGCAATATCCCAATGTTGAGCGGGACGATTTCAAAGTCTGGAAAGAAACCGTAGAGATTGTCCTCGGTTGTATGGATTTAGATTTGGCACTTCGAACGGATCGACCCACTTCTACTACGGAAAACCTCAATGAGGTTAAAATTGAGAAGTGGGATCGCTCCAATCGAATGTGTTTGATGATCATAAAACGCTCCATTCCAGAAGCGTTTCGGGGCTCTATTTCTGAGAATGAGAATGCTGAGAGGTTCTTTGAGGAAATTGAGCAATATTTTGCCAAGAATGAAAAGTCAGAAGCGAGTAACCTTTTGGCCAAACTCGTTTCCATGAAGTATAACGGTAAAGGGAACATAAAGGAGTACATCATGAAGATGTCTCATCTCACATCTAAACTCAAGTCACTTAAGTTAAAGTTGTCTGAGGACTTACTCGTGCACTTGGTTTTGATCTCTCTTCCTGCACACTTTGGGCAATTTAAAGTGAGTTATAACACTCAGAGGGACAAGTGGTCTCTCAATGAGCTTATATCTCATTGTGTGCAAGAAGAAGAAAGGCAAATGCGGGATAAGACTGAAAGTGCTCACTTAGTTTCAACTTCTCAGAAAAGGATAAAGAGAAGAGCTAAGGATATTGCAGATAAATCTTCTCAGCAGAAAAAACAAAAGAAGCAAGATGAGGAATTTACTTGCTACTTCTGCAAGAAGAAGGGACACATGAAGAAGGAGTGTCCCAAGTATGCTGCATGGCGTGTGAAGAAGGGTAAACTTCTAACTTTAGTTTGTTCTGAAGTTAATTTAGCTGTTGTACCTAAAGATACTTGGTGGGTAGATTCTGGTGCTACTACTCATATAAGTCTGTCTATGCAGGGTTGCCTGCGGAGCCGACCGCCAACTGATGGTGAAAGATACATCTTTGTGGGCAATGACAGTAAAGTTGCAGTGGAAGCCATAGGGACTTTCAGATTATGATTAAAAACTAGAATTTATTTGGATTTACATAAGACTTTTATTGTACCGTCTTTTAGACGGAATTTAATTTCTATTTCTACTTTGGACAAATCAGGTTTTTCTTGTTCATTTGAAAATAATAAAGTTAGTCTCTATCAAAATTCAAATTTTATTGGTTCCGGTCCTATAATTGATAATCTATACATGCTTGATGCGGTTAGTTCCTATAACGAAATACTGCAAACAAGTTTACGTGGTACAAAGCAAAAATTAAATGAGAATTCTGCTGCCTTATGGCACAAACGTTTAGGTCATATATCTAAACAGAGAATTCAGAGACTCGTGTCCGATGAAATTCTTGAACCCCTAGATTTAACAGACTTTGAAGTTTGTATTGAGTGCATCAAGGGGAAAAGAACAAACGTTAAGAAAATAGGTGCTGAAAGAGCTACAGATGTCTTAGAACTAACACATACTGATATATGTGGTCCATTCCCTACAGCTTCTTGGAACGGACAACAGTATTTTATTACGTTCATAGACGATTACTCTAGATACGGTTACCTATATTTAATACATGAGAAGTCACAATCCTTGGATGTGTTCAAGTCTTTTAAAGCTGAAGTTGAACTTCAACTTGAAAAGAAAATAAAGACTGTCAGATCTGACCGTGGTGGTGAGTACTACGGACGATATGACGGATCAGGAGAACAACGTCCAGGACCCTTCGCAATTTTCCTCAAAGAGTGTGGAATTGTTCCGCAATACACCATGCCAGGAACACCTAGCATGAATGGTATTGCATAGCGACAAAACAGGACTCTTAAGGATATGGTGAGGAGTATAATTAGTCATTCCTCCTTACCAGAATCACTTTGGGGAGAAGCTTTAAAGACTGCTGTATACATCCTTAATAGAGTACCAAGCAAAGCAGTTACCAAAACCCCTTATGAGCTGTGGACAGGCAAAAGGTCTAGCATAAGGCACTTGCACATTTGGGGGTGTCCAGCTGAGGCTAAACCTTATAAGCCACAAGAAAGAAAACTGGACTCAAGGACAGTTAGCTGTTATTTCGAACGCTCTCGAGTCTACAAATTATACAATCTCACATTAAGATCCTTCCTTGAAATGGGAAATGCGAGATTCCTTGAGGATGTTGAGTTTTTGGAGGAAGGAAACAAAAGGAATGTTGTCTTTGAAGAAGAATATGTCACTGAAGGTGATCATGTCACTATACCTATTGTTGTTCATGATATGGTTCCAATACAAGATAACAATGTACAGGCTCATATTCCTGACATTGTTCCTGACCAAGACAACAATGAGATTCTTCCTCAAGAACAACCTGTTGTGCAAACTCAACAAACTCAAGAAGTGTCATTAAGGAGATCCACTAGAGAGAGAAGAAGTGCGATTCCAGATGATTATATCGTCTTTCTTCAAGAACATGAGGATGGCATTGGCTTGACAGAGGATGATCCAAATAACTTTTTGGAGACATTAATGAGACAATTTATATGGAGATGGAGTTACATCAGATGGATGTCAAGACTGCGTTTCTCATGTAGAGTTACATCAGATGGATGTCTCATTTATAATGGCACTAGTGAGTTACAATTTATAATGTAATGGCACTAGTGAGTTACAATAGAGTTACACAATTTAATGAGACAATTTATAATGAGACAATTTATAATGGCACTAGTGGCTCATTTTGATTTAGAGTTACATCAGATGGATGTCAAGACTGCGTTTCTCAATGGAGACATTAATGAGACAATTTATATGGTTCAACCAGAAAACTTTGTTTCGGGAGATCCAAAGTCTATGGTTTGTAAGTTAAAGAAATCCATCTATGGTCTCAAACAGGCTTCTCGTCAATGGTATCACAAGTTTCATCAAGTAATTTGCTCGTATGGTTTTGAGACAAATGCTGTTGATGATTGTGTATATCATAAATTCAGTGGTAGTAAATATATTTTCCTGGTGTTATATGTTGATGACATTCTGCTTGCTAGTAGCAATATAGGCCTTCTACATGAAACCAAGAGATTTCTGACGAAAAATTTCGAGATGAAGGATCTTGGAGAAGCCTCTTTTGTATTAGGTATTGAGATACTAGAGATCGCTCTCAAGGTATTCTTAAATTATCACAAAAGAGCTATATCGATAAGGTTTTAAGTAGATTCGGCATGAAAGATAGTAAAGCAGGAGATACACCCGTAGCTAAAGGAGACAAGTTTAGTCTCAAACAATGCCCCAATAATGACTTTGAAAGAAAAGAGATGCAGAAGGTTCCTTATGCGTCTGCAATAGGGAGTCTAATGTATGTTCAAGTTTGTACTCGTCCCGATATAGCATTTATAGTGGGAGTTCTGGGTAGATATTTGAGTGATCCAGGCTTGCAACATTGGAAGGCAGCCAAACGCGTGATGCGTTATTTAAAGAGAACAAAAGATTAAATGCTCACTTATCGGAGATCAGACAATTTAGAGGTCATCGGGTACTCTGACTCTGATTTTGCGGGATGTCATGATAGCAGGCGCTCTACATCAGGATACATTTTTATATTGGCTGGAGGAGCTATCTCATGGAAGTCTGTTAAACAGACTTTAATAGCTCCTTCGACCATGGCTGCAGAGTTCATCGCTTGTTATGAGGCGTCCAATCACGGAATATGGCTTCGAAATTTTGTCATTAGGCTGCGTGTGGTAGATGGCATTGATAGGCCATTAAAGATTTACTGTGACAATACCGCGGCAGTGTTTTACTCCAACAACAACAGGAGTTCAACAAAGTCGAAGTTTATCGATATCAAGTTCCTAACTGTCAAGGAGAGAGTTTAGGATAGACAGATTTCTATAGAACATATAAGGAAAGAATCTATGCTAGCAGACCCATTAACCAAGGGCTTAACACCTAAAGTCTTTCACGAGCACACTACTCGTATGGGTGTTATTTCTGAGGATACCTTGGTTTAGTGGGAGTCTTATATGTTTTATGTTTTGTTACAGATATTAAACTATTTGATTTCTGCATAATAAATTGATGGTATTTTGATTCTATATCTGAACTTAAGTGTGTTTTATATGTGCAAATGTTTATGTTGCATAAAGAACTATGATCTCACTAAAGACTAAAGAAGGACCAGTTGGAAATAAACATGCTTAAGATCATTTTACATGTAATTTCCATGCTACTCATCCATATTTGATCTATGTCATTAAGTGTATTAATATAGTGATTATTGTGGTTTAGTCACGATTCTACAGTGATAAAAGCCGCGTTGGTTCCATTATTTATACGTGAGATGGACCAGATTGTTTAAGGAAAAGACTAAGGATAAATAGCATATGGATGCGTGCTTAAGAAATTTGTGATATAATTGTTTCAAGAACAATATGTAGCAGAAGTGGGAGATTGTTAGGAAATATTTTTATTTCCTATAATAGTGGGTCAACATATTTATTATACAATTATATTAGCTATTTAAATAAACCGTTATGGAATGTAATGGGTCAATACAATTTATGAGGCTTAATGAGCTGTAATTGATATGGGATGAATGAGTAGATACCGCATATTGACCAAGCAAGGGGATTATGGGAACCCTACTTGAGCAGTATATATAGACCCTATAGGTTATGCTCCCCAATATACTAAATCACGAAAAGTTTCTCTTCTCCCCATCAGGAAGAGTGACTGCTGTCCAATTGAGAAATTAAGGAGATTTAGTTGAGGAAGACCACAAACCACCCGGTTATTTCTTATCTGTTTTCAGCAGATTCTCAACCAATTCCGCATCGCAAAAGGTGATCAACCAACAGATAGATTCAGGTATTTGTCCATTAAATATCCTTGATAATCTAGCATTATTATGGTTTATTTTCAACAGAAAAAATCGATTCTTCTATCTCTCCGTGCAGATGTAGCCCTTTTGATAAGAAAAGCTTTTGAATGCTTCCAAAATGTTGAATTCTTAATAATTCTACAGCTACATAACTTAATTATAATGAAGGCAATAACACTCCAGATTGTGGAAAATATTAAACTAGAGATTCTTTCCACAACAGGGCAAGTCCTCCTGAGGAACTTGCTATAAACCACACAGTAAAATTTGAAGTTGGGCATTTATAAGATTAGGTTGAGAAGTTTCAGAAATCAGGCTGTCAGATATGGCATGAATTATATAATGCTGATTATTTGCCTAACTCAAAAGAATTTGACGTACATTCATGATTTTGTTAGGAATCTTGTACTATGGTAAGGATAAGGTCTCGAACACCTTCTAATTCAATGAATCCTTCTATTCAAGCTTCCATAGAGGTCAAGCTTCCATAGAGGTTTGCAAGAAAATTATGTATCCTACTGAGAAAATATGGACTTATTTCTTCGCTATATTTTCATTAAAGGCAGTATGCATGTTACTATTTTTCCTTTTTTTTTTTTTTTTTCTTTTTCCCTTTTTTTCTTTTTCCTCGAACATTTCATATGGTAACATACACCCATGCATTAAGAAGTATCAGCTAGTATGTTTATTGGGGCTTAGTTGTTGTTATTGTTGTTGTTATGTTGTTCTCTTCTTTCTAACTTGTTAGTTTAAAACTATTCGCTTAAGCGGCTCGGAGCATTGGTTTTCTAAAGATCCTAATTAAATTTCAACGTCGCCACTGATAATTTGACAAAGATGCATCCATGATGAATTGTGAAAGATGGCATGAAACAAGCAGCAGTGTAATATGTAACAACAGTACATTTGCAAATTTTCCCAAGTATCCTGTGCAAATTTTCTGTTCCTTTTTTTATAACTTTTTCATGAAGATTTGCACGCTATGCTGGAACTATATACTCAAGGGCAATTGCTTTGAGAATGATTAAATTTTTTGAATTGTGAGAGTTGAGGTAATAAAATAAGAGATATTTCTTACTTGATATTATATTATGAACGATATTTGTAGTGGTTATAGAGTTTTTTTATGTGATAGTTTTTTTTATGATCATAACATCATTTTTTTGTTTTGAATTTTGATATGAACAGATCCAAAAAGCTCATGAGCTGTCCGAAATCCATTAGGTCGAGTTGGACTTTTTTAAAGAATGACCAATTTGGACTATGGATCGGTCCAAAATCTAAGATTTTAGTTTGGATATTGAATGGATCCGACCCGGCCTGATTCGGCTATGCACGTTCTCATCCCTAAGATTCACATCCAATGTTTGTATAGTCTAATATGACACACTGCGATCTCCATTAAACTTTAAACACGCAGGAGAATTACTTTGATAATGAATAATGTAGTGAGTTTATTAAAACTTCATGACTTTTGTCCAATTAATTCAGAACAAGGGAAGATGATTATGATCCAATCAATCACCTCAATTTTGTTGCACACGAATGGGAGTAATTTAGGAGAAGATGCAGGAAAGAGGAAGAAAAACTTACCAGTAATTAACATCAAGTAAATATTCCATAAACAATAAACTAAAGAAAAATATCAACTGATCTACATGTACAGCATGCTGAATAACCTATAAGTGTCAGTGAAAAGTTTAAAAGGAAAAGCTGAGAACTTATGGTAAGAACCTATACATTAACCATTAGAACGTCAAGATGGTGAACTTGTGGTAAGAATCTATACATTAACCATTAGAACGTCGAGATGGTGAACTTGTGGTAAGAATCTATACATTAACCATTAGAACATCGAGATGGTGAACTTGTGGTAAAAATCTATAAATCGACGACCATTAGAGCATCTAGATGATTCCTTGAGATTCGGAAATGACTCCACAAACAGATCATTTACATCTCTATTGCAGCCCAAATCCTTCACTGCACCAACAGATCATTGTTCATCTCCATTTTCCTTTGCATCAAATCCCCAATCTCTTGAGCCACTCCTACAGCAGTGCATCAACAACCAACATCCCAAACTTTCCATTGCATCATTATTCATAGCAATCCAAGATATTACCAATAAATTTTGAATCTAGAATGCATAGAAGACATAATTTTAGGTGAGAAAATAGGGTGTTGTTATTGCTGTTGAACCCATTGAGTGCTGGAGGGTAGGTGCGGTTGTTAGGGAGGAGTCTGACTGGTTGAATGACAAGTAAAAAAGATCTGAACAAAAGGCAGTGTGCACAGGCAGGAAGCGAAGGGGATGGGCGATGGCAGCGAGAGATGGCCTGTGAAGGGAAGGATGGCCTAATTGTCGGGAGAAGGTGGCCGTAAGTGGATGGAAGCTAAAGGTTGCCAGTGGGAGGAGGGGATAATGGCCGGATTGTTGAGAGGAGATAGCCAGAGGTGGACGGAGACGAAAGATTTTTGGCGGAGATGACGAGTGGCGGAGAGGACAGCTACGGGGGTGACAGGGAGGGTGAGAGAGAGGGAGAGAGAGAGAGAGATTGGTTATGAGTTCGGGGAGAGAGAGAGAGAGGGAGAGGGGGATGGAGATTGATCAGAGTGAGGGGACTAGTTTTTGGAGTAGATTGGCTTTTTTGGCAAAAATATCTAATATATGTGTATTTTTTTCCTTGCCAGTTGTAAGCTTTCTACTTGTCCACATCAGCACCATTAAAGGAACTCCATTCTATAGCAGTGAATTTTCCGTGCTCATTTGTGCGCGCGCGTGTATATATATATATATATATATATAAAGAAAAATAGAAATGAACTGATAGTTTACACAAATTATCTAAATTGTATTTTATTTCTATTATTTTTAATAAATATTTTTTAAAATTTTCTTTTGTATTATGATCTCGTCCCTTTCGGATTTATTTATACCCAATTTTTTAGGTTTTAGTTTTGATTTGATTATCCATCAAGTTGAAACAAATTTTAATGGTTTGTAATGAATAAATATTTTGTACCCACTTGATGAAATTGTAAATGAACTCAAAAATTAATAAAATATGATATTATTAAAGTTAAGAAGGTAGAGATCCTAATTTTAGAAAACAAATTGAAGAAAAAACATTAAATTTCTATATTTTTGCCACTAGCTCACGTATTTTTTCCTGAGCTGACGGCTCACCAATAGTAATCGCTATGTGTGTGTGTGTGTGTGTATATATATATATATATATATAATATGAGTAAACAGAAATTTCACCGGCAGTGAAGGGAGTTCCTTCACTGCCGTTTAGGTGACCCAATAAAATTATTACACGTGGCGCCACTCAAAGGACGATTAAGGAAATTTTTTATTTTGTTATCTTAAGTGGTGCAACGTGTAATAATTTTATTGGGCCACCTAAACAGCAGTGAAGGAACTCCCTTCACTGCCGGTGAATTTCCAATTTTCTATCTCTCTCTCTCTCTCTCTATATATATATATATATATATAATACATGCACACACGTATACATACATACATACATATATATATATATATATATATATATATTTATATTTATATTTATATATTTATATTTATATATTTATATTTATGAATAATGGAAATGAATTGATAGCTTACGTTAAGTTACCATAGTAGCAATCTATTTTCATGATCTCTGATTTTTTTTTCAAAATATTCATTTTACATTATGATCTCAACTCTCAAAGGTTCACTCATTTCCAGTATATTAAGTTTTAGTTTGGATTTTGCCATCTATATCCACTTGATAGAGTGGTAAATAAACTCCGAACTCTATGAAATTTATATCTTAAGAAGGTATTGAAGTGGAGTTTTTGATTCAAAAAATATTTGATAAAAGATAATTGGCTCATTAGTTTCTTACCATTGCTCGCATAATTTACCTGAACTGGATGATCATATATATATATATATATATATATATATATATATATATATATATATATATATATATATATATATATATATATATATATATATAATGGAAATGAGATGACAGCTCACTAAATTACCCAAGCTACAGTCCATTTCCACTATCTCTGATAAGGTTTTTCCAAAATATATTTTTGCATTATGATCTCAAACCTCTAGGATTTACTCATTCCTAATTTCTTGGTCTTAAAGGCTTCGTTGAATACATAATTTTGAATCCATCTGATAGAATGGTAACTAAACTCCGAAATGTATGAAATTTGATCCTTAAAAAATGAATTGATGTAGAGATCATGATTCCAAAAAGATTTTGATTAGGGATAATATAGTCATTAGTTTTTCGTCGCTGACTCACGTAACTTACATGAGCTGTCGGCTCATTTATATTAATCCCATACACACACACTGTGTGTGTGTTTGTGTGTGTGTGTGTGTGTGTATATATATATATATATATATGAGATTACTATAGGTGAGTCACCCGTGTAGAAAAAGTTACATAACTTAGCGGTAAGACTATAGTGATCTAATAAATTTTTTTCAATTTTTTTTATAGAATTAGTATCTCTAACTTCTTAACTTCTTTCAGGTCAAATTTTATAAAATTTGGAGTTCACCTATCTATCAAATGGATACAAAAATTTTATTCTTTGAAAACTATTAATTTTGTGTCAATTTAAAGGAGGATTAAATCAAAACTAAACCCAAGAAATTGGGTATGAGTGAACCCTAGGAGTCAAGATTATAACGCACAAGAAATTGTTTTAAAATTTTTCTGGAGATGATGAAAAAGAACTATAGCTCAGGTAAGTTGCGTAACCTATTAGCTCATTTTCATTATTCTCATAATATATATATATATATATATATATATATATATATATATATATATATATATATATATATATATATATATATATATATATATATATATATATATAAGATCGTCTTTACTAGCATTCCTAGATTCCTAGTTATGCAAGATTAATGGACCTTTTAGTTTGGTATTTTCATTTTGGTGAACTATTTTCTTATTAGAAAGATGAAGTTAGTGCATTTTTTTTACTAGATATATTGTTGGTTATTATTATCAGTGTTCATATTTTTATTGTAATGTGACTGTAATACTTATTGAGACTCATCAAGTTATCCTTTGATGCTAAAACATTCCTACTATCTACAATCCGGATAATGGGACATTACATTATTGAAGAAGGTGGTTTTGTGAAGATCTACATTCGTTAATATTTCTAACCTACAGACGGGTACTTGAACTATGGTTGTGATAATTCTTACTCATTTGTAATTTCATAATTTTCTATACTTGTATATTTGATTATGATAGAATAGTCATTAATGGGTTTCAAATAACTAAGTACATTTTTTTATCTATGGTTGTCTGCCATAGGAGTTAGAGTCGTGTTTGTTTAGCGGTTGTAGTCAAATTGCTACAATTTACTTCCAATCATAGTGCAGTTCATTTCATGTTTTTTCTCTATTTGGATTTTCCATTTTAAAAATCTCTATATCTAATCTGATTCGTAATTTGAGAATTTGAGATTTATTATGTACTTGAATGATTGATTAATTGTTTTTGATAATTGATATTAATATCTATCAAATAATTCACACTTCCGCATTAACTTTCTTTTTCAGATTTTATTATTTAGATTTGATTTAATACTTTATTTAACTAACCAATTCTACTTATATTAGGAATCCTTAGGATTACTATCTAAAAAATAACTTAATCAAATAGGATCTCTTAACCCCATAAGAAGGAAAGACCCTCTAGCCGTAGCCCATTTATTCCCCAATGTAGAAAAAAAACATAGAAAATAAGAGAAAAAAAGGAGGATTTTAGCCTAGAGTTCCGAATCTTATTGTTGGGGATTTCAA
The DNA here is from genome assembly GCA_036321105.1 of Dracaena cambodiana. NCBI lineage: Eukaryota > Viridiplantae > Streptophyta > Magnoliopsida > Asparagales > Asparagaceae > Dracaena > Dracaena cambodiana. The sequence goes on along the minus strand of JAYEPQ010000003.1, from coordinate 29,847,103 downwards.
CACTTTTTGACACACACTTTCTTCATCCGAGACCAAGTGAGTTTCTAGCACATTTTAAACATGCTAAACATCATTTTTCTATGTTCTAAGTTTAGATTTCTTGCATGATTTTATTGTTCTAGTCATGAATATAACTTCTAAAGAGAAATTCTTGCTAAAAATTTATGAGAAAAGGAAAACTTGATAGATTAATAGATCAAAGAGTGTTTTATATTTGTTATATGTATGGAATCAGGATAATAATGATGGGTTATGAATGTAATCCAAGAAAAAAAAAGATTGAATTTTTATTGAAAAATAATGACTGAACAGAGAGTTGAATACCCTTAGATATCTAGAACCTATCAGTAGGGCTATTGATAAGTCAAGAGTGGAGAGTAGCAGGCTTTCTGACTTATCGATAGGGCTATCATTATGCTAGGGATAGAGACATCAACATCCCTGATCTATTGGTAGGATTATCGACAAGTTAGTGGACTGATTCCACTAATCCATGTGATTTACCGGTAGACTTATTGATAGCTCTTGATACTGAAAATTGTTAAAGGAATAAATGATACAATTTGTGATAAATTTAAAGAGATATTGCCTTGTTGCAATTGATTGATACTGAAAATTGATACTGAATCATGTGACTATCGTCATTAAATTGACTAAACCAAAATTGAATGAAGAACTGAACTGAATGAATACTATGTTTTGGAAGAATTAAGAATTGATATAATTTAATGGATTTAATGTAATTGTATTACTATTTTCCATATAAGAAGATTTTGGGATATTCTCCAACCAAATGCTTATTGTTGTCGTTATAATGGATGCAACTAGATACATTTTCGTACTGTTATTATTTTCTAGGTGTCATGTGATATCACTATCAACATTTTTTCGAGTGCAACAAAGGTGCATTTAGACTTATTAGTTTTATATTATCCTAAATTTCCTTTACCATAAATAAAGGGTTATTAATTGAAAAGATAAAATAAGGCATGTTCATTAATGATTGAATGAGATTTTTATTGATTTATTAATATTTTGTTATATGCACTATATGATACTGATTTTTATATTATTTTATTATTGTTTTATTGGTCACTTTACTAATGACTCTGATTATACATGACCAAACACACACTAAGATTTAGAAGTAGACCTGTCTAAGATGGAATAAGTACTTATTTTCTGAAGCAGGCAAAACTTCAGAATTGATTGATTGACTAATTAGTATCATTAGTAGGACTTGTTATAAAAGTTTTAATTAAAAATGTAAAAAGTGCCATTTTCACATTTATTAGTTTTGACTTGAGATAGTACTTATTTTTTCAAGTGGTATTTCATGTAGCTACTTTCTCAATGCAAATATTATATTTTGAATTTAAAATATTTATTATTTGTTATACTTAAATTTTATTGTGATCAACTGTATCATTTAAATTAGACTAGCGTGTTATCACACGTTGCCAAATGACTTAATTATCCTCCGTCCAAATAGTGAGACATTGCAAATAAGCTCAGGAATGGCGTCAAGCTGAGAATCTCCAAGTTAAGGAGATTCTTTGAATTGTACTCAGGCCTATTACCAGTCTAGATCCACTGTAGGCCCGGCACCCCTAGTCCATGCCAGTTCGAGCACACTATTAGGCTATCTTGGCTCATTTTCCAGCTCAAGTTGCAAGTGCGTTGTATTTAAAAAACCCTTTAGAGGGTAAAAAAAAAACGTACCAATGTGATTTATCCTCCGGCAGGGCAACTTGTGAGTGTTTACTTTTATTTTGTCAAGAAAAGTATATTATGCTTAACTTTTGGATTTAATGTCTACCTTAGTATTAACTGTACTTCTCCATATTTGATTTATAATTGCTGCTAAGGTTACCGACCAAATTGTTGAAAGGATCCAAGGACACCCCTAAGGACATCCAAGAAATAAAAAAATCTAAGATTTTTCCTTCTTTTTTTTTTTCCTAAGGTTACTCATCAAAATTTTCCTTTATCCCTATCCACCCCCCAATGCTTCCCTCAGCCACCCTAGCACCCCCTGCCCACTTGAGCCATCCAAACCACCCCCACTCTCACCCCCCTCTTCCTGACCCTTGGGCCCCATCACCCTCTATCTCTCTCCCCCACTCCCTGACGATCTACCCATCTTGATCCTCGGTGCCCCATCCCCCCCCCCCCAACATCCTCCTTTCCATCTTTCCAGCAACCTCCTCTGTAATAATTCTTAATTTTCATTAGCTATAAATAAATAAATAAACATAATAATAAATTTGACTATTTCTCTTCCAACCTTTCATATTCTCCATGAATTAATCATATTAAACCTTCAATTTAATTTCTCATTTTAATTTTTAAAAATAAACCCTACTATCTTCTTTAATTCTCTCAAATCCTTTATATTCTATAATTTATCAATCTCTTCATCTTTATAACTCGTAAATTCAACACTATATAAACCCAATATCTCTTCTCAATTTAATCATATACTTATTCTTTAAAATTTTCTCTTTCCCTCTCATGTTTTTGGGGCATCTAGTTGGACCACTGTCGTTGCACCATGCCTTGCCGGAGCTATCACCCCCTCATTGGAACTTTGTCGAGGGAATCTTTATCTTCTTCTTCTTTCTCTGTATCTTTATTAATTGAGATTGGTTAAATTATCTTATTTAATTTCTGTTAGATTTATCTTATTGGACTTTAGAATTAGCTCACACACTATCCAACAACACTAACAAACTTAAAAACAACATTCACCATTTTATAAACTCAATAAGATAGATTCAAACCTCTTTATTGATGTTAGAACCACTAATATTGTTTAATCTTAAAATCTTCTAAGTGCCTTATGTATATTAGAAAACCCCTTGAAATCAACTAAATTCATGTTAAGCATTTTTTAACAACTATATTATAATTCTATGTGCAGATTGTTTCGCGTGATTGTCAATTAGTAGATAAGAGTTTCATGAATCAAAAAGAGTTTATTTTTAAACTTACTAATTATGCTATTTTACTTGATTGTTATTTCAATTACACTATTTATTTCAATAAATTAGTTGGTTATCTTATATGAATCATCAACTACTTATGATTATTTCTGTTATCAAAATCCTCTCATTTTTATTATACACTTGTTATTAAATATATTAAATTATAAAATATACTTAGATTTTAGAATAATCAATATATATAATATATGATAAATCATAGAAAAGTTATAATCATGGAAAAATACTGTTGCAATATCATTTTGTGTCGGTATTTAAGTAAGTTGTCTTGTTTATTGGTTATCTAATTAAGAAACATGCATAGCATGAAAATTTTTTATAGCATTCATACACTTACATGGTCTATATCTCTATAATGTCTCAAATCACTAAATATTTGATTTAGCCAATTTTGATTTATTTAATAAAGTATAAATCAAATGAACTCTTTAAATCATGCTGTCAATAAACTAATAAAGCTGAATTGGAGTAATGCATATAATATAATATACAAACTATGAGAATCAGAATTGAACCTAACATGACTATATTTAAATAATACTGGGTTGGGAAAGAAAATAAATATTGAAAATATACTTTGTTTTGACTATAAACTTGTTAAGTTGTGTAACTGAATATTTCGTACACCATGGGTGTATGGTGATTTGCTAGATCATACCTGATTATTTTTGTTTGCTTGATGGTAAGTCCAACTCAGCAATAGACCATCCATATGATAATTTTCTAGGTCTATATAAGAAACAATCAAAATAATATTATCTCATCAGTTAGCATTTTCAATACATGATATCTTATATAAAGATACTCTTATTATAATATTGAATACGCCAGAAGACATTAGATTTAATATATATCAGTTGATATTATTATAACATATTAATTTAATAATTTCTAATACTTGTATTATTATCATATTTGAACATAATTGTTTTATTACATGCTCTTTCTGTGTATATTATTTAGATCACTATCTGACGACCTAGACATGCATGTCTAGAGATTGAGATGGACCTTATTAATCCTATTGTTAAAGTCCTGGAGTATTTTACAAAAGTAGCTGAAGATCAGTAGTTTTCTTTGTCATTTTTAAACTAATTGCTCCCTCATGGAAGTTATCTTAGACTATCTTGTATCGTCTTCTTATTTTCTTGTTTGGTAATAAATTTCGTGATGTGATGAATGTAGTTTATTTAACTACGCATAATTGTTATCAGTAGTTGTGATATTATAATTACGCTTTAACTTATTCAAATAGAATATATATATATTTTGTAGTCGAGGTGTGACAGATATTTTAGTGATATCAGAGCTAGGTTACTAGTTTAAAGTATGCGAAACTAAATGCTATATGGAATAAAATACCACATAGAAGCAAGAACCACATCTTGAATCTATGGGACCCACCTCTAAAAATCCTTGGGACCACTTCTAGAATCCCATACTGCTAGTGAAATGTTAAGTGTGCCCCTCTAACGAGAATATCAAATTTAAAAGGAAAAAAAATGTAATACCCTATCTCAATGTCCTAAATCAAATGTAAAATAAGAGTTAGAGTAGTTTATAATGATTTGAATGAAGCCATTAAGTAATATAGCTAGCCTTTTTTGGGGAGGAATCTATGGTTAATAAAAATTATTTTAACTATTGTTATTCTACCGAGAAGTTTTAGCATATTCAAATCAAATATGTTGTCGGTACCTGTACATACTTATTTTATATAAATCGGGATGGGGCATGACCCTCTGACCCACTCCCCATCTACCTAACCCCTAGTGGCCCCTCCCCACCCCCTCCTTGATCCCCCAGCGTGCCCCTTCGTCATCGGTCCCCCCCCCCCCCGATCCCCAGTGTGCCCCTCTACCCCCACCTCTCCCCCCACTTCTTCCCCCAAAACCAAGCTCTTTGACCTCGTCTCCTCGAGTCCTAATTTCTTACTCTTGCCTCTCCCTCCAAGGGGTAACCCCCCGTCTCCTCAAGTCCTCCGGATACATTGCTGTAATGCCCCACTTTCCGTAGTGTGGAAAGCTGAAACGTTTGGCGTCGAATGACAACTCGACAAGCCTCAAAACAAAACATTACAGTTGCAACACAATTTAATATGAATAACATATAGAAATAAATGATAATTTTTTTAAAATCAAAGTGATAATAACTTCCTCTAAATAAAATCAGCAAAATGTCACTACAAATAAATCATTTCTGAATAAAAGAACTATCTCACATAAAACTAAATGAAGTGCCATATGCACTTATTACAGTTTTTAAAATGAAAGTAATTAACTAAAAATTTCATCACTCCTGTAGATCTGCCTGTTCCTTAAACTATGCCACATCTTGTTCTGTTTCTAGTGGATCTGCTTCTTGATAAATATCTGCATCTGGTCATGCATAACCAGGATCGTCAGTAAAGCGATCTAATATTAAATAGTAAAACATAACAAATAACAATAATAACAATATCATGGACAGACATGCAAATAAAAGGTAAAAGTTATTATTATTATTATTTTTACTTGATGTCTTTTAATTATAGTATTTGAAAATTTAGGAAAAATATGAATATAGCCGGTCTGAATGCATCCCCGTCTACTCCTAGAAAAACGGAATATTAATTTTGATCGGAGTCTATCCCGATCCTCCCAAAATGGGAAACAGTGACGCAGTAATGATCGGAGCCTATCCCAATCCTCCCAAAATGGAAAACAGTGGCACAGTTACGTCCAGCCATCTAATTCATATAAACCTAAATTTTCTCCAAATCCCAGTGTATGACGATTCCAGTATAAGTTATTCAGTTTAGTTTAATGGATTGGTGATCATCATTAAATTTCAATATTCTGTGGTAACAATAGTAACAATAAAGAATAATATACAATGCAATAGTTAATGATCTATCACCAATCCCATAATTTTCGGTGTCTTTTCAGATTTTATTTTCAATATTTATTTTCCTCTTTCTTTTGTTAGAGTATGAAACATTCAATTTAGAAGTAGGTCACTATGAAAAATAAATTTTAAAACCATCCGTAATTATTTTGAAATGTAGAATTAGTTCAAATGCTTGTGAATAGGTGCAATGGCTGCTTACTAAGAATATGGCCTAGTTCAGGCATAAGGTTTCAATCAGAGAGACCTGAGTCTTAGGTAGCTTAAAAAGATTATTCTATTTCAAAAGGGCTCACTTAGCAAAGTTTCAAACGTGCGCCACAAGCGTACATTGTCATGTGCAAATAGAATTTCCCCCAAACCAGGCATCATAGGCCTCCAAGTTGTGGGTAATTCTAAATGCGCACCACATACTATATAGTAAAGTGACATAGGGGAAAGGGTGCTCACTAGCAAAATATGTGCGCATTTAGAGTTCCCAAAGTTATCCTACAAAGTTGCAGGTAGTTCAACATGTGCACCACATACTATTTAGTAAAATGATTTACAGCATAGGAGAAATGGTGCTCACTAGTGAAATATGTGAGCATTTAGAACTTCCTAAAGTTTTCTGCAAAGTTGCAGGTAGTTCTACATGCGCCCACATACTATATAGTAAAGTGATTTACAACATAGGAGAAATGGTGCTCACTAGTGAAATATGTGCGCATTTAGAATTTTTCCCAAAGTTATCTTCACACTCCAACCAAATAGAGAAAGGAGAAAGAGAAGCAGAAGTAGCAGCAAAAGCAGAAGCCGTAAAGGAGAAGAAAAAGAAGCCGAAAAAAGGAGAAGAAATCAACCAGTGTCCGTATTAAATTGCGCACATATCTGAGCCATCTTCTTCTTTTACTAACATACTCAAGTTAGGGTTGCGGATGGTTCGGGTTGGGTACCATACATGGTTCCATTTGCTGGCATAGTTTGGCTGCATAGTTCTTGATTATTTATCAAGAAAATTTTGAGATTCTATTTTGGTAATTTACTGCTGTTTTATTTGTGGGTTTTTTTTTTTTGGTTTACAAATCTGTTATCTTCAATTGCATGGGTTGTACAATTACATGAATCTTCGATTGCGCATTTAGAATTTCTCCAAAGTTGTATTGTCAGTGAACCAAAAGGAGAAGGAGAAGCAGCAGAAGCAGAAAAAAAGAAAAAAAAGAAGCAGGAAAAAGAAGAAGAAATCAACCACCCAAAAATAAAAGAGGAAAACTCTTCAATCCGACGAGGCAGTGGCAGAGATCGATAGAGCCGATATCATTGATGGCCACTGGTGTTGGTCTCAGCCGGATTGCCTCGCCGACCCTAACCCGAAACTTCTCCCTCAATGGCTGCAAAATTGCCTCGCAATTTAAAATATAATTGCAGACAGTCCGATGAGAAATTGATTTTGGGTAGAAACAGAACCAAAAGTAATAGATTGGGATAAAAAGGGCAAATCATCATCATCTCTGAGAAGGGAGAGTTTGATGATGGGAAATTCTAAAAGCACGCCCCAAATTTCCAAGAGTATAATATCAAAAATACAGATCTAGTCGCCAACTTAAGAAAATCTGATCAACTCTTTACTCAGTCATATTGCCCAAATCGATAATTGCAACCCTACATCTCTCCTTCTCAATGGCTGCAAAAATTGTTTCGCCATTAAAGCAGGACTGCAGACAATTCAACAGAATTTGATTTTGGGTGAAATCAGAACCCAAAATCCTAGATCGGGATGAAAAAGGCAAAACATCACTGTCTCTCAGGAGCGAGATTTTGAGGGATCGGAGCTTGTCAAGGCAAACCCCAAATATCTGAGAGAACACACATGAGAAGTTATCTGCTAAAAATGTATACTCACAACGCAAGCCCTTTCCATGCTTGAAAGAGGGGAGGGGAAATTTATTTAATTACAAGATTCAACTAAATTTCATAGATTCCATCCAATAAAAATTTCCTAACATCGAGATATAAGAATTTAATCAAAGGAAGTTCAGCACAAATTATCTAAAATTTGGAATGGTAGAAAAATGGAGTAAGGAAATACTTGATGAATTTCTTAACATTTTCATGTATATAGTCTACTGTTAAATCCTTAGTAGCAATCATCATGGCAATTATTATATTTTACTTGTATTTCTCACCAAAAGGCAGCAATTAATGGACAGGTAAATTCAACTCTATTTGGGTTTCTATTCAAATGCATAACTTTAATTAAATAAAAACAGGAAGTATAAAAATAAACGTAGCATGTTTATGTGAGTTATAAGAACTTACCTTAGCCGAATCTCTTTTTTCTCCTTTTTCTTTTCTTACTTCCTTTCTCTCTCTTTCCCGCACGTTCTGAAGTTTTCTGCGTTCCAGAGGAGAGGGACTTTATTTTATTCTTATTTAAATTTTAGAAGGTTGGGAGGTTGAGATATAATCTTGTTAGTTGAGATGCAATCTTGATGGTTGAAAATTTATATAATAATTTTTTGGATAAGGGTAATCTTACGAATTTGTTTTGATCTCAACCACTTCTAGATCCTCATCCTAATAGAAAAACAAACCCCCCAATTTATTTATTTATTTATTTATTTTCCAGATTTTAATTTATTTTAATTTATTTTATTATTATTTTATTTTTTTAGAAGTCAATTAAATGCAATAATAGAAAAGTGACCATTACACTTGCCCTCGCCTCTCCCTCCAAGTTGGGTGTCTTCAAAAATCATTTTTGGGTGCTATTGAGAAGAAAGGGAAATTTTGTTGATAAAAATAAAAGGCAAACTTCTAATATTTATTGTTGAAGAAAATAGAGCGAAGGAGAAATGAAGAAATTTCTGTATACTTTCTCATCTAATAAACTGTACAATGAGCTATCCTTTTATAGGTAAAGGAAGAAACCATAAAAAAGGAAAAATAATAATTACAGGATCTGTAATTAATATTAATTATATAAAATCTTCAATTAGTCTAATCAAAGATTTGTCAAATAGCCTAAATTAGTCTATTCAGAGATTTGTCAACTATCAATTATCAATTCGTCAACTATTCTAATTTAGAAAAATATCTCAACTTCTAATAAGGAAGTATCTCCACAAATCTCAACATATCTCGACAATATATCATATCTCAACATCCCCCTCAAACTCATGGGGGCGCCGTAGAAGCCAACTGAAGTTTGTTAACAAGTTCACTAAGATGACCATGTGAGTGTAATTTAGTGAAAAGATCAGTAAGCTGATCAGCAGAGGAAATCGAACACAAGTAAAGAGTGCTATCATTGAGATGATGCCTGATAAAGTGGTAGTCAATCTTAATATGGTTGGTACGCTCGTAAAAAATATCATTATGCACAATCTAAATAGCACGCTGGTTGTCATAGTAGAGAGAAGAACGGGACAGCTGAGGGATATCCAAGTTAGCCAAAAAATGACACAACCATAGAAACCTAGCAGTAGCATCTGCAAGGGTATGATGCTCAGCCTCAGTGGTAGATCGAAATACAGTTGTTTGTTTCTTATTTTGCCAAGAAATAAGACACGAACCAAGTAAGAAATAAATATCAGTGGTAGAATGACGATCTATAGGATCACCAGCCCAATCAGCATCAGAATAAGCACGTAACTTAAGAGAAAACTGAGATGAATAGTATAAACTATGAAAAAGAGTACTTTTGGCACAGCGGAGGATTCAAAATATAGCAGCATTGTGGGGTGAGCGAGGCTCATGCATGAACTAATTGACTATGTGAATAGTATAAGAAATATCAGGATGCATAATTGTCAGATAAATAAGACTACCAACTAATTGTCAATAGAGAGTAGAATCAGATAGAGGCACACTATCAGTAAGGTTGAGACGAGCATTATATTCTAAAGGGGTACTAGAAACCTTACTGTCGGTTAGACTAACCCTGAATATAAGATCAGAATCATACTTGGCCTGAGAAAAAGAATAACCATCCGAAAAAGATGTCACCTCAAAACCAAGGAAGTAACTAAGGGCACCCAGATCTTTCATTTCAAAATAATGACCCAGAAAAGTCTGAAATGCATGAATACTAGCAGTATCATCACCAGTGATGATCATGTCATCAACATAAAGAAACAGAAGAGTGGTGCCAGAGGCAGTCTTGCAGATGAGTAAGCTCTGGCTACAAAACCCTGTTGTGTGATGATAAAGGTAAACTTGGCAAACCAAGCACGAGGAGCCGCTTCTGACCATAGATCGCACGACGAAGCTGGTAAATCTTGTGAAGAGGATGCTCATAACCAGAAAGAGGCTTCATATAAACTTCCACAATAAGATTGCCATTAAGAAAGGCATTTTTGACATCTATCTGACATAATGAGCAAAGTCGAATAGCAGCAACAACTATCAAAGATCTAATAGTGGTAAGTCGAGCAATAAGAGCAAAAATCTTCTCATAGTTAATATCATACTCCCAAGAACAACCCAATGCAACAAATGAGTTTTGTATTGCTCAACTGAGCTATCTGTCAGAGTCTTAATCTTGTAAACTCACTTACAACCCACTGCAAACTTTTCAAAAAAGTAAATCCACCATGTCCCAAGTATGTGTCTTAGTAATAGCATCTAATTCATCAGACATAGCTTACTGTCCAAAAGGATCAGAACTAGCCTTACGATAAGAGTGAGGCTCATGAAGAGTAGAAAGAACAGAAAAACAATGGTAATCATGAAAATGAAAAGATGAGCTCTTACCCTATCAGAACGACGAGATGTAATAACTTGGGAGGTCTCAGTGGCAGGAGGTGGTATAGGCACGTCTTGAGGAGGACCATGTGATGATGTTGGATCTACAGGGGGAGCAAGGTCATTAGAAGAGGCCGATGATGGATCGTCAGAGGAGTTGGTATCACCCGCAAAAGAGTTAGTAGGCTAAAAAAACAGAATAATAGAGGGGTCAATGAAGACAGGGGAAAGACTGGAGTGAAGTGAGGGAAAGGAGGAAAAGATGGTGAAGAACTTATATTTCCAAAACTCTATATGACGAGAAATATGAAGGTGTTTAGTGATAGAATCATAACAACGGTATCTTTTTTGTTCAATACCATAACCAAGAAAGTAGTAAATCCTACAACAGGATTCCAACTTCGTTCGTTCATGCGGGGGGAGAAGAACGAAGCAGGTACAACTAAAAACTCGAAGAGAGCTGTAATCAGGAATGATACTATGCAGTAGCTCAAAAGGAGTTTTGTTGGCAAGAATGGGTGAAGAGACACGATTGATGGTGTAGACAGCAGTAAGTGCAACTTCTCCCAAAAGACGCTCAGGAAGCGAGGTAGAGATGAGGAGGGATCAGATGGTGTCTAGAATGTGATGTTGTTTACGCTCTGCTCGACCATTTTGTTGTGATGTATAGTGACAAGAGCAATGGGAGAAAGTGCCATTTTATTGCAAAAACTCAATGAAGGGTTTTTCATTATGCTTCAGAGATTATCAAAGCAAAATACTTTGATTGTACGAGAAAACTGGGTTAGTACTATTTGGTAAATGCATTTGTAAATTGTAAACAACTCATAATACTTATGCATAAAATAAATCTATATATAACACGAAAAATCATGACAAAGTAGCAGGAGCCCTCCTCAGTAGAAATTGGAGAAGGGCCCCAAATATTAGAATGAACAAAATCAAAAGGAGTAGAATGAAAGGAGTCGCTAGTATTAAAAGGTAAATAAATTTGTTTTCCAAGTTGACAAGAAAGACAATCAAATTTATCAAAAGTGACAGAGCGAAGGAGACCACTAGCGACTAACTGTTGAATACGAAGTAAAAATGTATAACCGAGACGAGAATGGCAAACGCTAGAAGTGATCGCAAAGGCAAAGGCAGCCGAAGGTGTGGTGGAAGAAATATGCAAGTTCGCCATTTTAAACATATGTCCAACTTTACGGCTTGTCCCAATAATCTAACTTGTCCGATGATCCTGCACATCAACACCACGAAAAGAAAGTGAAACTCAAAATCTAACTCAACAAGTTGGCCAATAGAGAGGAGATTCGACGATAACTTAGGAATTAAATATGTATTATTGACGGAGATGTCGGAGGTATAAATAAAATCAATATGGCTAACAGGCATCGCAGAACTATCGATAGTATAAATAATATGGTTATGATGTAAAGCAGATTTAGTGGAGAAAATAGTGAGATCAGAAGTCATATGATTATAATAAGTAGAATTTATAAATCAAGAAGAAGTATCTAGAGTAACAGATAGTGCCGTAAATGAACGAGACAGAACCTGATGGACCAAAACTTCAAGTCAGCAGTAGTAAGTGAAGTAGACTGAGAAGAAAACTCAAGGGTAGGGAGATCAGTAGAGACAACTACAGCAGCCTATTGGAGGGAACTACGAGAGTCGCGGATCTCTTTCTTCTGCAACTTGAAACAATCAGTAATCAAATGGCCGCTTTTCTTGCAATATCGACAAAATAACTTCTTAAAAGAGGATTGTAACTATAAAGCAGAATGCTGGGAGAAAGCAGCCAAAATAAGATCGGGAGATTATAGTTTTATAGTAAGGCGACAGTACTCCTCAGAAATTAACTCGGTAATAGTAAGATCCATGGTAGGAAGTCATGTACGATGAAAAAGGGCAGCTCAAATGGACTCAAAGTCATCACGAAGGGCCATTATAAAATACATGGCGGCGGTCCCAAAACTTAGCAAAGAGCTCGATATTTGTAGCATAATGAAGTTGGGGTTCGACAGCAGTCAACTGATTCCAAAGAAGAACGACTTGAGAGTAAAACGTAGTGATGGACTAATTGGGTTCTTGATATATCCGGTAAAGTTTTATCTCAATCTGAAACTAAAGAGAAGTATCATTACAGCAGTCGTACCGAGCAGCCAAGAAATCCCATACAACTTTAGCATTCTCGAGCTTGGGTAGAAGACTGTTAATAGATGGAATTGATGTGTTAATAATCCACTACAGAATCTTGCTATGAATACTCTCCCAGTCGTCCAAGCGAGTAGCAAGTAGCGTAATTAGTGGCAAACTTATCCTTAGCACGAACAGGCTTAGGAAAATTTTCAGAAACATAACACCACAATTTTCTCCTTTTGAGAAAAAGTTACATATTGGAAGCCCAAAAACTATAGTTAGTTCCATCCAAAACAATATCAAGTGGACAAATAATATTACAAACAATATCATTTTGGGAAGATATTTTGGAAAAAATATGCCAAAATCAACTCCCAAAAAATCAAATAAAAATCAGCATTCGAAAAAGTCAAACCTAGTCAATAATCGATGTGGCAGTTAAAAATGAGGTGGTGCTGACATGGACGGTGAAGTGGCGCTGACGTGAAACTGTGAGGTAGCGTGACGAGTCTTGCCAAATTGTAGAATAGAATTGACTAAGGCGAGTGGGGCTCACGCGTTGGAGAAGAGATGTGCATAGAGACCATTTGAAGAGATTTCACACGGTACGTGAGAGTATGTCAAGTCCAATGGGGCTGAAATTTTGACGGAAGGAGATCGCAGGGAGACGAATAATCTGAAGGTAGAAGATTGTCGAAATCTGATTTTAAAATAGCCGAAACAGGCACAAAGAGCTTTGGGATGTGTGAGGATAAAGAAAAACTCAGCTAGAGTGGTTTATGCACTCACATAATATAGGCACCAGAATTCCGGATGCTCTTATACCATGTTGAAGAAAATAGAACGAAAAAGGAATATAGAAAATTCTATATATTTTCTCATCTACTGAACTGTATAATAAGCCATCCTTTTATAAGTGAATGAGGCAAGCATAAAAAAGGAAACAGATAATTACAGGATCTATAATTGATACTAATTATATAAAATCTTCAATTACTCTAATCAGAGATTTGACAACTATCCTAAATTGGTCTATTCAGATATTTGTCAACTATCAATCAGAGATTCGTTAACTATTCTAATTTAGGAAAGTATCTCAATATTTAATAAAGTTATTTGATGGGTGCCTTAAGTAACTTGGTGGATGCTCTTAGGAGCACTCTTGCTTTATATATTTCTTTTCACTTCATTTGAATTTGGAGAATGTCTACTGGCCGATTAAGACTACGATCATACTAGTTGTTTCCTGGCTATATGTTACTACTAATTACGAGATATTTGATTTTATATCCACAAAGGATTATAAATATTTGTCAAAAACTTTCGTAGAATTCTACTTCGTACCCACTGTTGTCTTACTTCGTAACCGATGTCGTCTTGATATTGCTAAATACTTACTCTCTAATCTCAAGTAATGTCTTGGAGAGGTTTTCTGTCCCCATTAAGTACTGCCTTACTAAATTCGAGAAGTATTATTAATTAACAAATAAACAATTTCGTCCTTACTGATCATAATCATCGAAAGATTTACTTACTTTTTAGATAAATATATATTTGAGTCCTTAAAAGTTCGAAAATACTACAATGTTAATTATTTGGGACAAGAGAGAATAGATAATGGTGATTTTATTTTGTACGTCCATTGATAATCCATTTTTATTCATGGGAGTAAGTACAAGGAGAGCAATGTGTCTCCCGTTTCTCCTTTTGTTTCGGCTTCAATCCAAAGACATGAATGAAGAGAGACTCATATTGACTGCTCCTTCTAACTCGTAAGGAAATTCATTCCACTAATTTTATTTGGTTCCAAAATAAATATCAATATAGAAATGGTTTGTCCTTTCTGTCATCTTATATAGAAAATTTTATTTTGATAAATTTTTCTTTTCACATTAAATGACTAAAGACTAGGGTGGCAATCGGGCTGTGGCCGTCCCGGCTCGGGCAGCCCATGCCTGTGTGTCGTGCTTGGCATGGCACGTCCGCCCGGGCATTGGTCCAGACTCGGGCTGCTAGGCACGTGTCGTGCCCGTGCCTGGCTGTGCAAAATGTTTCTTTAATTTTTTTTTAAAAATTATTAATTTGATTATTAAGTTAGTTTAATAAAATAGTTAACTTAATTTAATTAGATCTAATAAGAAAAAAGATAGTAAAAATAAAATTTTATTATATTAAATCCCATTACATTAATAAAATTACTCTATAAATCTCTTTGAAAATCATACAAAGCCCAAAAAGAGGGGAGAGAAACTTGGTCATCACTCTCGACTTATTCTTAGTATTTTTTTCAAAAGATTTATGAGTTCTAAAAAAATTTCATGAAATAATTACAAATATAAAAATTAGAATTAAAAATATACAAAAGTCTTCAATATTTATTCATCATCGGGTGAGTTCTCTTACTCTACTTCGTTAGTTAGTTCTTGTTCCCTTTATTCTGCATCGAGCCGTCCTTCAAGTAAACACACATCTCTAATTTATTTATTGTCATTGAGCACCTCCACTCTATTAGCACTTTACCATCTGCATTAAAAATAAACTATGATGCTACTGTGGACACTGGAAGAGTTAGTTGATCACGGACCATATTTGACAGCATGTGATATGTTTTTCCTGCGATTTCCACTATGTCAAAATATCAAAGTCTTCAAAACGTTCAGGAGATAAGTCATCTGCATAGTTGGCCATTTTCTAAATAATGATGAAATTCATTAAAAGAAGTATTAGATTGCATAGGTTTTTTTGGTGAAATACGGATGACATTATTGGGTTTTGGATTTTTTTAGCAGTTGGTTCATTTGTAGTTTGTGATTTATCACCATACATATCTTCATATGTATAGTACATCATATTTAAATAAGTTTTAATATCATTAACTAAATCCTTAACATTATTTGAATAACATATATTTTTATAAAATAAACTTATTAAATTTTTTATTTCATCTAAATTACAACGTGGATCTACAACAATTGCAAAATATAGTAAGTATGGAAAATTTCTAAAGTATTTATTAAATTTAGTTTCATGGGTTGAAAAATATCTTCAAGTATTGAGTTAACTGAACTAATTTCGGTTAAATAATATAGTGCAATGTGTGTAGTTGGATAGTAAAGAATGAAGAGAAGACCGAAAAAAATATGGATGGAGCTGATACGAAAAGATATGGATTCTAGAGTTTTAAATGAGAAGATATTACTTGATAGAAATGAATGGAGAAGGACTATCAAAGTGATCGATCTGGCATGATTCTTTTTTGGTTCATGTAGCCTACCCCAAATACTTGAGATAAAAGGCTTAGTTGTTGTTGTTGTGTATAGTTGGGTAGTAAGTGCCTGAAAGTGGTCTATTTGCATCTTCAAATTTGCTTAAAAAATTATAAATACAATGCAAATGGTTTCATTTATTAAAATCTAAACTGGAAGATGGTAATTCCATTTCATTAAACATATTTACTACATCTTGATATTTAATTATTGTGTTTAACATTTTATATATAGAATTTCATCTTGTTTTTATATCTAGAGGCAAAATTTTAGTTGAGATTTTAAAATACCTATATATTTGTTTAAATGATTGTTTTCATGGCCCATTATTTTTTATAAATACTACTATGTTTCTAAGTTTAGTTATTGAATGATTTACTATCTTTAATACATCTTGCACACACAAATTAAGTATGTAACAAAGATACCTAATATGAAATAATCTATCATCTAAAATTGGTTTAGTAATATTTTTAAAAATTTCTATTACGGTTGTATTTTCGGAAGCATTATTAAAAGAAATAGAAAAAAAATCTATTCCAAATGTCATAAAAACACTAAGCAAGGATTGTGATGGATTATGTGTATTGTATGGAAATTCAAATCTTCTAAACCCAATTATTATTTTTGTATCGTCCAATCTTGATCTATGTAGTGGGTCGTTACATAAATAATGACAACTATTTAAACCCTCTCAAAAATCCGAGGTTATTGTTAATTTGTAAATTAAAAAAGTTAAAATAGCAATTAAAGTTTATCTCTTATGTTTACATATTTTTACAATATTGAATTTATATGTTGAATGTGAGACTCTTTTATATTTGGGATTATGTGCCTTTCTTATAAATTTTTCCAATTTTGGGTATTCGGATTGTTTGGCATATACTATATATATTGTGAATTCTTCTCTACCAGTTATAGGATTATATTTAAAGGTTCATAAAGTTCCTCCCTAAGTATTTAATTGTATTTGTTGTGATTCATTTGGTGGGTGTGTTTTTTCTAAGTGTCTTTTAAGGTGACACATTCCACTTTCTAAAGAGAAGGAGTAGGGTCTTTAACAATACTTACACCTAATTTTCTTAACACCATTTTTCATGAATTTTTCAAAATGCTTCCATATGTCCGATTTTGAAGTCCTACCGGGAATGGTTGTTTGGGTTTCGGGTATGGTTGTTTTGGTGGGCTCTTCTTTGGGCACATTAGATGATTCTATATTTTCATATGATTGTGATACAAATGATACTTGAGGAGAGTGTTCTAATAGTTGACAAAAACTTTGATATTCTTAATTTGATTAAAAAAAATATCTGCGGTTTGAGAGGAAGAAGTGTCGAACGAGTATGAATCTATTTTAAAAAAACCACGAAAAAACAAATAAAAAACTCAAATTATAAATACCTCAACCGTTTGAGAGTTAAGACTTGAGAGCTGAAACCGCTTGATAGTAGAGAGATGAGAAATTGAGAGACGAAACTGGAAGATCTTCGAATCTTCTTGATCACTTGATACTTACTTGAGCCTTATCCCATAATTCTTGAAACTTGATCGAATTTAGAAAGTTATTTGGAAGAATTTTATATTTGGAAAGTTTTTGAGAGTTGATGATTAAGAAGAGTTTGAGAGAATTGTGATTTGTGAGAAAGAATGAAAATGAAGGAATGAGCTAGTTATTTAAAGGGAAAAAGATTTTTTTTGCAATAAAATTGCAAACCCCTCCCCTCCCCCCCCCCAACGGCCATTTTGATTGTTGGGGAGCAAAATTTGCAAATTAAATTTACAATTAACCCCCAACGACTACTTTTATAGTTGTTGGGGATTCTATACAAAAAATTCCAAAAAAAACTCCCAACGGCTATAAACGGCCTTTTTTTAAAAAAAAATATTTATATGTCGGGCCATGCCCGGCACGTGCCAGGTACGGTTCAGCTCGGCTGGACCAACCCATGCCAACAGCCCAGGGTACCCCGGCTCGGGCATGGCCAGAGCCGGAGACCGAACTGCTCTAGTGAGCCGTGATGGGCACGTGCTGGGCTATGCGTGCCCAACAGGCCGCTCGGCCCATTTGCCACCCCTACTTGAGACCCTTCTCTGGTTTTTTTTTTTTTTTGGAATAAATATAGGAGAGCAGATTGGGAATTTTCATTGTTTTATAATTACCTAGAAAAATAATTTAATTTCTTCATTAATCCTTCAGTCCATTCCTTGAACAACATTTCTTTTTCTTTCTTTTTTTTTTTTTTTTTTTTTTTTTGAATAGAGATAGATGGGGACTATTAGAAATATATCAACCCATAAACTTGATTTTTAAAACTTGGTTTTTTTTTTTTAAAAATAAGGTCAACTTGATTAAAATTATACATCAGTAGCATATTTAAATTAACATTTTGTTAATATTTAAACGTAGGAGGTGCTATCATGAAAGCTTAGTTGTTGGTGGGCGGCAGGTATAAACAAAACCATGGCCATAAAGAGTACCTCTGGTGACATTGAACTAGTCAGATCAGAGAATAAAGAAGCTCCAGAGATCTCTAGCGGTGGCAGAATCTTAGGAGTTCCAATATTA